>JASAMY010002262.1:0-76657 GCA_030248085.1 Paralinhomoeus sp. GSCO2_6
CACAGACAAAGACATACGCTGTCACTTGTACAGCAACGGGACGGGACGGGACGGGATTCAATCCGAAAAAAGGACCGTCCCGATGGCGCCGCCTACACAGAGAAACACATACGGTGTCACCAACGGGACGGGACGGGACGGGATTCACTTCGAAAAAATGACCGTCCCAATGGCCGCCTCTAGCAGCAACGCGACGGGACGGGACGGGATTCACTTCGAAAAAATCACCGTCCCGATGGCTGCCTCTACACAGACAAAGACATACGCTGTCACTTGTACAGCAACGGGACGGGACGGGACGGGATTCAATCCGAAAAAACGACCGTCCCGATGGCTGCCTCTACACAGACAAAGACATACGCTGTCACTTGTACAGCAACGGGACGGGACGGGACGGGATTCACTTCGAAAAAATGACCGTCCCGATGAGCGCCTCTTCACAGACAAAGACATACGCTGTCACTTGTACAGCAACGGGACGGGACGGGACGGGATTCAATCCGAAAAAACGACCGTCCCGATGGCTGCCTCTACACAGACAAAGACATACGCTGTCACTTGTACAGCAACGGGACGGGACGGGACGGGATTCACTTCGAAGAAATGACCGTCCCGATGGCCGCCTCTAGCAGCAACGGGACGGGACGGGACGGGATTCACTTCGAAAAAATCACCGTCCCGATGGCCGCCTCTACACAGACAAAGACATACGGTGTCACTTGTACAGCAACGGGACGGGACGGGACGGGATTCAATCCGAAAAAGGACCGTCCCGATGGCCGCCTCTACACAGACAAAGACATACGCTGTCACTTGTACAGCAACGGGACGGGACGGGACGGGATTCACTTCGAAGAAATGACCGTCCCGATGGCCGCCTCTAGCAGCAACGGGACGGGACGGGACGGGATTCAATCCGAAAAAAGGACCGTCCCGATGGCGCCGCCTACACAGAGAAACACATACGGTGTCACCAACGGGACGGGACGGGACGGGATTCAATCCGAAAAAATGACCGTCCCGATGGCCGCCTCTAGCAGCAACGGGACGGGACGGGACGGGATTCACTTCGAAAAAATCACCGTCCCGATGGCTGCCTCTAGCAGCAACGGGACGGGACGGGACGGGATTCACTTCGAAAAAATGACCGTCCCGATCAGCGCCTCTTCACAGACAAAGACATACGCTGTCACTTGTACAGCAACGGGACGGGACGGGACGGGATTCAATCCGAAAAAAGGACCGTCCCGATGGCGCCGCCTACACAGAGAAACACATACGGTGTCACCAACGGGACGGGACGGGACGGGATTCACTTCGAAAAAATGACCGTCCCAATGGCCGCCTCTAGCAGCAACGGGACGGGACGGGACGGGATTCACTTCCAAAAAATCACCGTCCCGATGGCCGCCTCTAGCAGCAACGGGACGGGACGGGACGGGATTCACTTCGAAGAAATGACCGTCCCGATGGCCGCCTCTAGCAGCAACGGGACGGGACGGGACGGGATTCACTTCGAAAAAATGACCGTCCCGATGGCCGCCTCTACACAGACAAAGACATACGCTGTCACTTGTACAGCAACGGGACGGGACGGGACGGGATTCACTCTCAAAAAATCACCGTCCCGATGGCCGCCTCTACACAGAGAAACACATACGGTGTCACCAACGGGACGGGACGGGACGGGATTCAGTTCGAAAAAATGACCGTCCCAATGGCCGCCTCTAGCAGGAACGGGACGGGACGGGACGGGATTCACTTCCAAAAAATCACCGTCCCGATGGCCGCCTCTAGCAGCAACGGGACGGGACGGGACGGGATTCACTTCGAAAAAATGACCGTCCCGATGGCCGCCTCTACACAGACAAAGACATACGGTGTCACTTGTACAGCAACGGGACGGGACGGGACGGGATTCAATCCGAAAAAGGACCGTCCCGATGGCCGCCTCTAGCAGCAACGGGACGGGACGGGACGGGATTCACTTCGAAGAAATGACCGTCCCGATGGCCGCCTCTAGCAGCAACGGGACGGGACGGGACGGGATTCACTTCGAAAAAATGACCGTCCCGATGGCCGCCTCTACACAGACAAAGACATACGCTGTCACTTGTACAGCAACGGGACGGGACGGGACGGGATTCACTCTCAAAAAATCACCGTCCCGATGGAAGCCTCTACACAGACAAAGACATACGCTGTCACTTGTACAGCAACGGGACGGGACGGGACGGGATTCAATCCGAAAAAAGGACCGTCCCGATGAGCGCCTCTACACAGACATAGACATACGCTGTCACTTGTACAGCAACGGGACGGGACGGGACGGGATTCACTTCGAAGAAATGACCGTCCCGATGGCCGCCTCTAGCAGAAACGGGACGGGACGGGACGGGATTCACTTCGAAAAAATCACCGTCCCGATGGCTGCCTCTAGCAGCAACGGGACGGGACGGGACGGGATTGACTTCGAAAATATGACCGTCCCGATGGCCGCCTCTACACACAGACAAAGACATACGCTGTGACTTGTACAGCAACGGGACGGGACGGGACGGGATTCAATCCGAAAAAAGGACCATCCCGATGAGCGCCTCTACACAGACAAAGACATACGCTGTCACTTGTACAGCAATGGGACGGGACGGGACGGGATTCACTTCGAAGAAATGACCGTCCCGATGGCCGCCTCTAGCAGCAACGGGACGGGACGGGACGGGATTCACTTCGAAAAAATCACCGTCCCGATGGCTGCCTCTAGCAGCAACGGGACGGGACGGGACGGGATTCACTTCGAAAAAATGACCGTCCCGATCAGCGCCTCTTCACAGACAAAGACATACGCTGTCACTTGTACAGCAACGGGACGGGACGGGACGGGATTCAATCCGAAAAAAGGACCGTCCCGATGGCGCCGCCTACACAGAGAAACACATACGGTGTCACCAACGGGACGGGACGGGACGGGATTCACTTCGAAAAAATGACCGTCCCAATGGCCGCCTCTAGCAGCAACGGGACGGGACGGGACGGGATTCACTTCCAAAAAATCACCGTCCCGATGGCCGCCTCTAGCAGCAACGGGACGGGACGGGACGGGATTCACTTCGAAGAAATGACCGTCCCGATGGCCGCCTCTAGCAGCAACGGGACGGGACGGGACGGGATTCACTTCGAAAAAATGACCGTCCCGATGGCCGCCTCTACACAGACAAAGACATACGCTGTCACTTGTACAGCAACGGGACGGGACGGGACGGGATTCACTCTAAAATAATGACCGTCACGTTGGACGACTCTAGTCATATTAACACATACTCTGTCAGCAACGGGACGGGACGGGACGGGATTCAGTTCGAAAAAATGACCGTCCCAATGGCCGCCTCTAGCAGGAACGGGACGGGACGGGACGGGATTCACTTCCAAAAAATCACCGTCCCGATGGCCGCCTCTAGCAGCAACGGGACGGGACGGGACGGGATTCACTTCAAAAAAATGACCGTCCCGATGGCCGCCTCTACACAGACAAAGACATACGGTGTCACTTGTACAGCAACGGGACGGGACGGGACGGGATTCAATCCGAAAAAAGGACCGTCCCGATGGCCGCCTCTAGCAGCAACGGGACGGGACGGGACGGGATTCACTTCGAAGAAATGACCGTCCCGATGGCCGCCTCTAGCAGCAACGGGACGGGACGGGACGGGATTCACTTCGAAAAAATGACCGTCCCGATGGCCGCCTCTACACAGACAAAGACATACGCTGTCACTTGTACAGCAACGGGACGGGACGGGACGGGATTCACTCTCAAAAAATCACCGTCCCGATGGCCGCCTCTACACACAGACAAAGACATACGCTGTGACTTGTACAGCAACGGGACGGGACGGGACGGGATTCAATCCGAAAAAAGGACCATCCCGATGAGCGCCTCTACACAGACAAAGACATACGCTGTCACTTGTACAGCAACGGGACGGGACGGGACGGGATTCACTTCGAAGAAATGACCGTCCCGATGGCCGCCTCTGGCAGCAACGGGACGGGACGGGACGGGATTCACTTCGAAAAAATCACCGTCCCGATGGCTGCCTCTAGCAGCAACGGGACGGGACGGGACGGGATTCACTTCGAAAAAATGACCGTCCCGATCAGCGCCTCTTCACAGACAAAGACATACGCTGTCACTTGTACAGCAACGGGACGGGACAGGACGGGATTCAATCCGAAAAAAGGACCGTCCCGATGGCGCCGCCTACACAGAGAAACACATACGGTGTCACCAACGGGACGGGACGGGACGGGATTCACTTCGAAAAAATGACCGTCCCAATGGCCGCCTCTAGCAGCAACGGGACGGGACGGGACGGGATTCACTTCGAAGAAATGACCGTCCCGATGGCCGCCTCTAGCAGCAACGGGACGGGACGGGACGGGATTCACTTCGAAAATATGACCGTCCCGATGGCCGCCTCTACACACAGACAAAGACATACGCTGTCACTTGTACAGCAACGGGACGGGACGGGACGGGATTCACTCTCAAAAAATCACCGTCCCGATGGCCGCCTCTACACAGAGAAACACATACGGTGTCACCAACGGGACGGGACGGGACGGGATTCACTTCGAAAAAATGACCGTCCCGATGGCCGCCTCTACACAGACAAAGACATACGCTGTCACTTGTACAGCAACGGGACGGGACGGGACGGGATTCACTCTCAAAAAATCACCGTCCCGATGGCCGCCTCTACACAGACAAAGACATACGCTGTCACTTGTACAGCAACGGGACGGGACGGGACGGGATTCACTCTCAAAAAATCACCGTCCCGATGGCCGCCTCTACACAGACAAAGACATACGCTGTCACTTGTACAGCAACGGGACGGGACGGGACGGGATTCAATCCGAAAAAAGGACCGTCGCGATGGCCGCCTCTACACAGACAAAGACATACGCTGTCACTTGTACAGCAACGGGACGGGACGGGACGGGATTCACTTCGAAAAAATGACCGTCCCGATGGCGCCGCCTACACAGAGAGACACATACGCTGTCACTTGTACAGCAACGGGACGGGACGGGACGGGATTCACTTCGAAAAAATGACCGTCCCGATGGCCGCCTCTACACAGACAAAGACATACGCTGTCACTTGTACAGCAACGGGACGGGACGGGACGGGATTCACTTCGAAAAAATGACCGTCCCGATGGCCGCCTCTAGCAGCAACGGGACGGGACGGGACGGGATTCACTTTGAAAAAATGACCGTCCCGATGGCCGCCTCTAGCAGCGACGGGACGGGACGGGACGGGATTCAATCCGAAAAAAGGACCGTCCCGATGGCCGCCTCTACACAGACAAAGACATACGCTGTCACTTGTACAGCAACGGGACGGGACGGGACGGGATTCACTTCGAAGAAATGACCGTCCCGATGGCCGCCTCTAGCAGCAACGGGACGGGACGGGACGGGATTCACTTCGAAAAAATCACCGTCCCGATGGCCGCCTCTACACAGACAAAGACATACGGTGTCACTTGTACAGCAACGGGACGGGACGGGACGGGATTCAATCCGAAAAAAGGACCGTCCCGATGGCCGCCTCTACACAGACAAAGACATACGCTGTCACTTGTACAGCAACGGGACGGGACGGGACGGGATTCACTTCGAAGAAATGACCGTCCCGATGGCCGCCTCTAGCAGCAACGGGACGGGACGGGACGGGATTCACTTCGAAAAAATCACCGTCCCGATGGCCGCCTCTACACAGACAAAGACATACGGTGTCACTTGTACAGCAACGGGACGGGACGGGACGGGATTCAATCCGAAAAAAGGACCGTCCCGATGGCCGCCTCTACACAGACAAAGACATACGCTGTCACTTGTACAGCAACGGGACGGGACGGGACGGGATTCACTTCGAAAAAATGACCGTCCCGATGGCCGCCTCTAGCAGCAACGGGACGGGACGGGACGGGATTCAATCCGAAAAAAGGACCGTCCCGATGGCGCCGCCTACACAGAGAAACACATACGGTGTCACCAACGGGACGGGACGGGACGGGATTCAATCCGAAAAAATGACCGTCCCGATGGCCGCCTCTAGCAGCAACGGGACGGGACGGGACGGGATTCACTTCGAAAAAATCACCGTCCCGATGGCTGCCTCTAGCAGCAACGGGACGGGACGGGACGGGATTCACTTCGAAAAAATGACCGTCCCGATCAGCGCCTCTTCACAGACAAAGACATACGCTGTCACTTGTACAGCAACGGGACGGGACGGGACGGGATTCAATCCGAAAAAAGGACCGTCCCGATGGCGCCGCCTACACAGAGAAACACATACGGTGTCACCAACGGGACGGGACGGGACGGGATTCACTTCGAAAAAATGACCGTCCCAATGGCCGTCTCTAGCAGCAACGGGACGGGACGGGACGGGATTCACTTCCAAAAAATCACCGTCCCGATGGCCGCCTCTAGCAGCAACGGGACGGGACGGGACGGGATTCACTTCGAAGAAATGACCGTCCCGATGGCCGCCTCTAGCAGCAACGGGACGGGACGGGACGGGATTCACTTCGAAAAAATGACCGTCCCGATGGCCGCCTCTACACAGACAAAGACATACGCTGTCACTTGTACAGCAACGGGACGGGACGGGACGGGATTCACTCTCAAAAATCACCGTCCCGATGGCCGCCTCTACACAGAGAAACACATACGGTGTCACCAACGGGACGGGACGGGACGGGATTCAGTTCGAAAAAATGACCGTCCCAATGGCCGCCTCTAGCAGGAACGGGACGGGACGGGACGGGATTCACTTCCAAAAAATCACCGTCCCGATGGCCGCCTCTAGCAGCAACGGGACGGGACGGGACGGGATTCACTTCGAAAAAATGACCGTCCCGATGGCCGCCTCTACACAGACAAAGACATACGGTGTCACTTGTACAGCAACGGGACGGGACGGGACGGGATTCAATCCGAAAAAAGGACCGTCCCGATGGCCGCCTCTAGCAGCAACGGGACGGGACGGGACGGGATTCACTTCGAAGAAATGACCGTCCCGATGGCCGCCTCTAGCAGCAACGGGACGGGACGGGACGGGATTCACTTCGAAAAAATGACCGTCCCGATGGCCGCCTCTACACAGACAAAGACATACGCTGTCACTTGTACAGCAACGGGACGGGACGGGACGGGATTCACTCTCAAAAAATCACCGTCCCGATGGCCGCCTCTACACAGATACGCATTTCCTGGGGTACTGCGTAATCTGGGCCAGAGTAAAAATAATTTAAGTAATTTTTATGTTAAATTGTTGTTCAATTACCGGCAGCACGTTTTTTTTATTTGGCTTTACTCGTCCCACCCAACGTCACAAGCGAACGAACACAAGCGAGAAAAATAAACTGACGACGAAAAGTGCATAGTGTCAATGCGAAGCATGGTGAAATGACGAAACGAAACGCAAACTCACAAAATTCACCTTGTTTATTTATAAAGATCACCACGGAATGACTAAAGGCCGATTTATAATCATCCGCGTCCGTCATCCGCCATCCGTCTTCCGTCATCCGCGTCCGTCACGCAAAAATTGCTCGATTTATAATCATCCGTCAAGTGCTAAATAAATTTGGTCTCGCGTGGAATCCCTTCACAGATTATGGCAGATTTGGGTGTTAATTTTAAGCGCGCAATCGTAAACTCGTCGTACCGTAAACTTTTTCCGCGCGCACGCTTTCCGTACGAGACCGCGCGCCTTTTCAACGCGAGCCGTCCGTCATCCGTCAAGAAGTTGAAACTTGGCCAACTCCATCCGTCATCCGCCTCCGTCATCCGCGTCCGTCAAACTTCCCGATTTATAATCATCCGTCTTTGACGGATGACGGACGCGGATGATTATAAATCGGCCTTAAAAATACGAAGTTCCTCTAAAACAATATCGATATATCATTAAGGAAAAATTTGCAGGCGCCTGCAAAAAAGGTGAATATGTGACGCTCTTTTGTTGGAGACCAGTTTGAAAAAGAGGGGTATCAATTAAGGCATGCCTCATTTATGTATAGCCACTTATGCTTTGCGGCTGATCAACTTCAGTTTGAACAAACCATGTATAAAAACCGAACCAAACGCAGCAACACGTCACATATTCGGCATTTTTTTGTGTTCGCGTGCATGGAAAGGAGCAGTGGCAATTATAGAACCTAACTGGACTGGAACAACCTGCATTCACATATGTCGCATGACTAAACGCCACGTGGTTGCGAGACAGGCAGGAAGGACCCCAGGGTCTTGCACATGGACCACTATGCAGACGTACGCACGCACGCACGCAAGCACGCACGCACGCACGCACGCAAACACGTTGCATAGGAGCAGTGCGTTATTGGGTGAAATGCCAAAAAGGGAATGACGAATGTAGCCAGTACAGCCAGCCAGCCAGTATGTATATACCTACACATCACTAACTGAACTGTAGTGGCAATCCACATCTCACAAATGTTACATAGCAAGGTGCCGATTATTTATGAAGGAACTTTGGCTGTGCCAGGTCGATGGTAATGACCAGAGATGTGAAAAGATTGCTGTTTTGGGTGAGTGAGATGGCTAACACAAAAAAATGCCGAATATGTGACGTGTTGCTGCGTTTGGTTCGGTTTTTATACATGGTTTGTTCAAACTGAAGTTGATCAGCCGCAAAGCATAAGTGGCTATACATAAATGAGGCATGCCTTAATTGATACCCCTCTTTTTCAAACTGGTCTCCAACAAAAGAGCGTCACATATTCACCTTTTTTGCAGGCGCCTGCAAATTTTTCCTTAATACAGTGTTTTTTCGTAAGACAAACATCGATGTGTAAAACCTATACAGGCACACGCACGCACGCATGCAGGCATGCACGTACACATGCATGCACGTACGCACCCACGCACGCATGACATATGTACCATGTATGACATATGTAGCATGTTCGGTAGAATCCCTTGAGTGCAGTAGGAGACACTCATCATATAGAATGTGAGCATGTGGATTGAAAATAGGTGCACATGTATTTTTCATTGACCAAAGTTGTGCACAACTAATTGTCATGCAAATGATACAAAGCAGGATAACCTATCAGCAAATGGCACAGCATGCAGAGAAACTACAAACAGAAGCCACTGCGGATAATTGTGTGTGTGCGTGCGTGCGTGCGTGCGTGCGTGCGTGTGCAGTTGTGCTATATTGCTGCATCGTAGCATAGTGATGTAAAGAATCAAAATGATCGCTATAACTAGGCGGTCAACTTTTGTGTTTTAGCCGAAGTGATGCGACGTACCCACATCGAGTTTTTTTGTGAAGCAGCCCATTTGATAGTGTGCGTGCGTGCGTGCAGATCTGCAGCGCCATATTGGTGCGTCGGAGCTTAGTGGTGTAAGGAATCAAAATGATCTACACGTGGAGGCGGTCATCTTTTGTGTTTTAGCCGAAGTGATCCGAGCTACCAATATCGACATTTATCGATTATCTCGGAAGTGAAAATATTTTGGTGCGTCGGAGCGTGTTGGCTCCAAGGAATGAAATGTTCAACATCAAAGGGCCATCAACTTTAGTATTGATGTTTAGGCTATCCGACCTAACCACACCGAAATATCGCCAATTCTCGTTATCGGTATAATGGTGGGAGGCATTTTGGTGCATCCAATTTGGTCTACTTGCTGAAACTGGTCAAGATCACGTCTGGGCGATCAACTTTCCCCATTATAGCGAAGCTCTGCGATGCACCGTTAAAGAGCCTATAGGGCACGGAACTTTCGGCTGAAATTTTTAATTGCTAATATCTCATTATCAGTGATGAAGTTTTAGGTTCAGTGACTTGGCATAGACTTCCCATAAGAAACTGTTCAAGGAAATCAAAAAAAAATTGGGGGTTAATTGGGCACTTTTTCGAGATTTACTCTTGGTGGAAACCACCCCAAAAAAACGACTATGTCCGAAAAAACGCATAAAATCGGCGATATCTCGAGTTTGGTAGGACGCAGAGACGATTCCTTTGGTACGCAAAATTGCCATCATGGTTCGCTTACACATGCCAAGTTTCATTCCAATTGCCCACGGCACTAGCGAGTGGCGCTCCAAAAACTGGGAGGAGAACACGAAAAAAAAAAGACACTTTTCGGGAACATTTTCGGGCGTACCCCCTTAACGCGCAGCAATACTGCAACGCGCTGTGGCACGTACGGTCCCCCGATGGGTGCACTTCTTTTGACCCATAACGCGCCGAAATCGGTTCAGCCAATCAAAAGTTATAGGCGATCAAAAATCCGAATTCTCGCGCGCGCAAGTCGTCACATATTAGGGTTGTACGCTGACGCGTACACCCTGATGTATACATATGCATGTCGTACAGTCTGCTATGGGACACGAGTGGGAAGCAGGGGGATCGGTAGGATCCTTGGTTACCTCCCCCAAGAAGCAATTGAGCGTACATACAATGTATTACGAAAAGTCGTCAGAGATGGTGCTGTGACAATTTGTTCTGGAAGTCCATTCCACAGTGGGATAACCCTTTCAGAAAAGAAGTGAGCTCTGGTACTAGTGCGTACGTGGGTCCTGACCAACCTCCTACAGTGACCGCGGGTTCGCCTATCTGTACCAAGTGTAAAGAATGCTTCGTGGTCAATTTTAACCAGACCATTGAGCAATTTGTATACCAGAACCAGGTCGAAAATTTTCCTTCTATTTTCCAGGGATAGAGTGTTGATTTTGAGTCGCTCGGGATAGGGGAGAGCAGAGAGGCGCTAGAAATAGCAAAAGCTTGGAAAAAAAAAGCTAGCAGAACTAATTGTTGGGTCCGCGTCCGTTGCGTCCAAAACCTACCATGAGCGAAACCAAAGCGTCATAAGAATATGTGATGTAAGACAAATCGTCTTGTCTACCCACCCACAGAACTCACATATGCTCTGCGATGTTGGGTACATTGATTAACAACAAACGTTGCATTATCTATTGCAGGTTGACCCAACAAAATACAGGCTTACGACTCCGATTTACAATTATGACCTTATGATTACGACTACGACCGTATTTTTTAAAAATAAGATACAGGCGGAGACGTATTTATTTTGTTGATAAAAATACGTTTGAAAAAATACGCGCCCAACTCTAGCGTCAGCCACAACCACACATACCTGTAACCGGGTCTGGAAGAGTGGGCGGGGGGGGGGGGGGGGGGGTAAATGGCCGAATTCTGGGGGGGGGGAGTGTCTGGAGCAAAAAGTGGGGGGTAGCCAGCCATTTTTTGAGTTACACTGGTACTTTTTGCTCAAAAATGGGTATAAATAGGGTCTAAACAGTGTTATTTAGCTGTTTTATGGTCATATAACACTGAAAAGCACTGAAATACATGTACTCACTTTTAGACTGAGTGAAAATCCCTTGGGAAGATTCTGGGGGGGGGGTTGGGGGAGTTGAAAAATTCTGCGGGGCCCCCAACCGCCCCATCCCCCCAGTTACAGGTATGCAGCCACATATACTTCCCTTCACACCCAAGACTGAAACGTCATTGTTGCTTTTCAACTGAGCATTCGCAGCATGATTTTATGAGACATGCTATTGATGATGAATTGACTGAGGACATAAAAATATTGATACTGAAACACTTTTGAGCACTTTGTAGCAGGTGTCCTGAGTTGTAGCGGCTAGTTTCTGATACGTTTGTGAAGCTTTTGATACGCAATGTAGCGTGGAATACGCATCCACAAGCGGCTGTACTTTTCGCGTTTTTCGCAGGTTATTGCTCGGCGCTGTTCCAGTTTACGCGTTCAACAAAAAAATTAAGCGTTCTACGAAACTTTAGGCGTTCTACAAAAAACGCTTATTCTGGAACGGGCATTTCTATCTTATTTAGGCCTTGCTTAGGCTTAGGCATTTCTTAGGCTTAGGCATTTCTTAGGCTTAGGCTATAATAGTGCCCCGGGGGCACTATTGGAGGATTTACGGTACTTTGAACACAAAATGCACCGACTGCAACGAAACTATTTGAGAATACGGTATACGCTATTTTTGACCACGCGCATCGCACCATCTATTGCTTCGTCATCGCCACGCCACACCCAGTTTTCTCTGCCACATTTCCAGACAACAAAACAGCTCTTTTCTTATCTGTCCAACATATGGCGTTCTCCGCACCCATATAACCGCAGGACAACCGGTGGATTTGAGCAGGGGGATAATATTCAGAGAGGTAGACAGGCAGCTAACGAGAATTGGACAGTCAACAAATTGCCGTCTGCTGATCAGATAGTCAGGAGAAAATGAAGGGATTCTTCTCGCGGTGGGACGCGCAAAGGGGCGCCTTCTTCGACACCTTGAACGCGCCAAGACTCTTGCCGTACGACTTGCCGTACCACACTAAACGTGCATGCAAATCTGCAGTACGGTATCTCCAGGTGGGTGTGCGCTTGTTTTTTTTTTCTTTGGTTTGCGTGTGCGTGTGTGCGTGCATACCTGTAACTGGGAGGGGGGGGGGGCTTTGGGGGCCCCACTATTTTTTCCAACACCCACCCAAACCACCCCCCCCCCAGAACTTTCCCAAAGGATTTTCACGATGTCGAAAATGGTAAAAGTGTGAGTAAATGTTGGTGTTTTCCAGTGCTTTTCAGTGTTGTATGACCATAAAACAGCTCAATAACACTATTTAGAGCCTATTTATACCCATTTGTGACCAAATAGCACCAGTATAAGTCAAAAGTGGTCAGCTACACCCTTTTTGCTCTGGCGACCCCCCCCAGAATTTGGCCAGTTAGCCCCCCACCCCGCCCCCACACTCTGCCAGACCCGGTTACAGGTATGTGTGCGTGTGTCTGTGTGTGTGTGCACGTGCGCGTGTACCTGCGTGCTTGCGCGCGCGCGCGTCCGTGCAGAAGACTGCGTGCCTGTGCGTGCGCGAGTGTGGCATCTGCGCGACGGTCTGCGCCGGCACTAGCGGATCCAGACGGGGGGGAGAGGGGGGTCTCCCCCTCCTGTCAGCTCAGATTTAGGGGGGAAGGAGGGGGAGAGATCAGGGGGAGAAGAAGGAAAGAAGAGCGAGCACAAGTGGAAATTTTACGTTTTCCTACGTTTTCCTTGAATTAAGGCACTCATAAGCGCAAAATTTTTGCCTGCGGCGCTGTGGCTCTCTTCCAAATCACGTTTGAATCGTAAGGGAGCTAAAGAATCCCGACATTTTTGTCTGTTCCATAGCAGTGTTGTTTGTGCGGTGAAAAAAAATTGACCTTCTCCCCCCCCCTGTCCCCAAATCCTAGATCCGCCAGTATCTGCGCGCGTGGCGAAAGGAATTCAGGCGCGTACCCAGTAGCTCCTCGTTGGCGCGGACGAGTCTGAAGGCCCGGTAGAAGATGGCGCCCTGGTACTGGAAGGCGACCAGGTTCTGCTCCGCCTCGACTAAAATACGGACCGGCATGCACGCGTCTTTGCTGCACGCACGGGCGCGCCCGCACGCACCGGCACGCACGCCCGCACGTACATCTGGAGCTGTTGACGAATCGGAGCCAGTTGGAGCGCTCCTCGTCGCTGCCGTCGACGAAGACGAACTCGGGCGAGCGCCGGTACGTGCGCAGCTCCCACGCGTAGCCGCTGCTGTCCGCCGTCTCCCGGCGACCGCGCATTACGCCCTAAGAGTCACGCCCACTTCCGTGAGCATGCGTAACTTTACTAACGCAGTAACTTTGGAGTGAAAACGTCGACACATAAAATTTACGCGCCAAAACGGCGGCAGCGGATCATGGCCTAGTGGTTGGAGATTCGGCCTCTTGCGCGCACAGCGCTGGGTTGGATTCTTGGTGGAGGAGCCGCTAAGAACGAGTATTTCCCTATCAGTGGGTTTTCTCACGCTATCGCTGCCCTAGAACATAGGTGTAACCGGGAATTGGACCTGGGGGGGAGGGTTCGGGCACTTTCTGGGGGGGGGGGGGGGGGGGGGGTGGAAAATCTGGAGGAGGGGGGGGTCTGGGAAGGAAAAAATAGGCACTTTTTGGTTGATTTTTAGTCAAAAATACACTGTAAAAACCCTAAAATAGGCACTTTTTAGTCAAAATACACTGTAAATAACCCAATATAGGTACTTTTTGGGCGATTTTTGCTCAAAAGCACCATACAAAACACATTACCATTTTCAGTTTCAAATTTCTGGGGGGGGGGGTTGGGGGGGGGGCGTGGGTAGGGTCAAAACCAGCAAGTGGGGGGAGGGAAACCCCCCCCCCCCCCCCAACCCCCCCCCCCAGTTACAGGTATGCCCTAGAATACAGATGGCGTTCCTCCGAATGTCTTTGGCCAATTATGCGGCTCTAAACAAGAAGTCCTGCTATATGCGAACCATCGACCGCCTCCTAGCGTTGCTCTTAATCCAACAAAAAAGTTGCGCCCAAAGAGTGACGCCCAAAAAGTTGCACCTGGTAGGGTCCGAAAAGTACGCCTTCGGGAATGTCGACGGTGGTAAAGACGCCCAAACCGGCGTCGGGAATCTTCGACCGGCCAATTTCCAAAAATTGGGGCAGCGACTGCACAGCGCGTGTGTACAGCAGCGTCCGCGTGCGTGACGCCCCGACATCCGGGCGTAACTTCTGGGCGTGACTTGTCCTGTCGACGTGGCGCGACGCCTTGTGCACGACGTCGTCCTGGACGTGCAGGAAGGGGTGCTGGGGACAGCAGCCTTGACCGAAAAAAGCGTCGCAGACCTCGCAGTCTAGAAGGACACAAGACTCACAATGACTTGCGTACATACATGTAACTGGAGGGGAGGGGGGGGGGGGGTTACCCACCCCCAGGTCGGAAGTTACCCCTCCCCAACCCTCCCTCTCACCCCAAGAATTTTTTTAAAGTTTCCAACTCGTCTACAACTGTAAAAAGTAGTGTATTTTTCGACTTTGTCAGTGTTCTTATAGCCGCTAATTATAGCCTATTTTAACCTATTTTTGACCAAAAAGTGCCTCTTTAGACCCTTTTTAAACCTCTGACACCCCCTCCCCCTTCATATCTGCTTGCCCCCCCCCCCAACCCCAGGATGGTCTCGGACCCGGTTACATGTATGCTTGCGTGTACGTGCGTGCGTGGGTACACTTGTCACTGGGGGAGGCGTGGTGGTTGATAGGGGCAGAGGGTTCCAATCTCCTCTTCACGTAACCCCAACCCTCCCTAAAATTTACAGAACCATTGGTATTCCCATCCCAATTTGCGAGCAAGCACATACGAACGCACACGCACCGCCCCCAGACCCACACAGGTACAGGACCAACGCACGCACAGATATGGTCGTCCTTTAGGTCCTGTGAGCCAGTACTGGGGGCGGACGATGAGTCCAGCTTTTTTCCGTAGAGAAACTTGCCGCTGGAGAGTTTGTCTTTATCCGGCTCTAGACGCACCCTGACAGCCACTGGTGGTTTCTCGGCCGAATCTTCCAGGGATTTTCCATCGACGGACACCCTCCCGGTCCTGCAGTCCAGGAAGAGCCGCGGGGGAGGATGCTTTGCCGACATTACTGCCCCACCTGTGAGGTGTTATTTTGGTGCATCTATATCGCAGTTATTATGGTGGGTATAGCATGCGAATCGCATACAGTATGCAGTGTCAACACTTTGCTCTCCAATAAAATAATTACAAAAACGGATGAAGATGCGTTCAATTTTCACGAAAAGCGGTAGCCACACACACACACGCAAATTTCCAGCCATGTTTTTAACCTTCAAATGTTACGTTCTATATAACGAAGTTCAAATCTCGTACAACACGAAATAAACACAAAAGTGCGACACTTCTAGGCTAGGCCACCCTGCATAGCCTATGCTGTATAGGGTAGATCAAATTGCTCGTTTTTTTTTTGGCGACACAGACACCGTTCACACGCACAGCAGAACCATTTACTACTGTCGCTGTCCAACCATCGTACGACGCACCAAAATAACCACGCGAGCACTGACGACGCCCTACCTATCAATCATCCCATCGTGCTTACACCTCGCCAACAATCACCCCTTCAAACTTTCATAATTTGAGTCATTAGCACGAGGGGAGTGGGGGCTATTGGGGAGTTTTCCCACAAGTTAAGTGCGTGTGTGTGTGTGCACCCGCGTGCGTGCGTGCATTGTGACCAGCGGGGAGATATATAGGCCATGACGCTAAATGGGTGCGCGTATAAACAACCGACATAAGCCCAAACGGACGTATAAATACCGGCGGTGCTGTCAAAACCAGGCGAACCTAATCAACAACCAATTGTGATCCAGCGTTTGCCAATCCTGCAACCATTGCAGCATCAAACATTAAATTATTTTATTAAATTATCCGCGATTAAACCATGCAAATTGGCTTTAATTATTCACTTAAAAAGGCGCACATGACAAACGGTGTTGCATAAAAAATCAGTTCATTTCTCACAACAAATTGAAATGGTTGCAGGTATGACTTCCTCCACTCGACATGTACCAACGAGAAATGGGCAGTCACTTGCAAGAACAACAAACTACTGTACGCACTTCAATAAAACGCAGCTCAGTTCGTGACACGAACGAAATTATGGAAAGGAGCAACGAGTTTCCAACCAAAAGGCTTTCTTCCAAACAAATTCCAAGTTTCCAACCACAAATAGAGAACCCTGCACTGTCAGCGGGGTTGAGTTGAAGCTCTCCACATTCTGATTACAGTACCTACTCTCTTCACCCATATAACCGCAGGACAACCGGTGGATTTGAGCAGGGGGATAATATTTAGGGAGGTAGACAGGCAGCTAACGAGAATTGGACAGTCAACAAATTGCCGTCTGCTGATCAGATAGTCAGGAGAAAATGAAGGGATTCTTCTCGCGGTGGGACGCGCAAAGGGGCGCCTTCTTCGACACCTTGAACGCGCCCAGACTCTTGCCGTACGACTTGCCGTACCACACTGAACGTTCACGCAAATCTGCTGTACGGTATATCTCCAGGTGGGTGGGCACCATACCTGTAACTGGGGAGGTTCCCCAGGTGGCTGGTTTTGACCCTACCTACACCACCAAACCCCCAGGTTTGTGCGACCCCCCCCCCCCCTAGAGCTGCAAACCGAAATTTCGGTATATACCGAAGAAAATGGTCGGTTTCGGTATATACCGATACCGAAAATACCGACGCAAATTTTTCGGTATTCGGTATTTTTGGGATTTCCGCTGTTACAAAACGCGATACCAGTGGATTATGGCGCGCGATTTGTGCCAAAAAAAGGAAGAAACAAAGGCCAGAGATCGCTATTGACTCAACTTCTGTTTGGGACTGTGCCGCGGCTCGAAAGCAATCCTGAGGCAGTGGAAACGGGTCAGTGGCGGCTCTCCACAAGCAGTATAGATTTTTGACTACATGCCAGTTATCGCTCGAAAGGACAGGCCAATCGATCGACACTACTCCCTATAATTATGTCATCTTATCATGGTCAGCGCGTCCGCGTCTGAGCCCTAATATTACTCTGTTTGCAGAGTTGGGACGTACATGTACAGGATACATATAGGTACACTGTAGCTGAGGTCACTATCATGCGAGCGGCTCTTTTCTTCGGCTCGCCTGATCTACAGCAGTGATCGCCACAAAAGTCGCTCAATGCTACATAGCTGCTCTAATCATCTGCAAGGCTTTCCTCAAGTACCCAGGAGGCCTAGGAGGTACTGGCGGAAAGCGAACAGCTAGATGGTAATTTGCCCCATCGTGCACGCTTATATCTGAATACCGAATACCGAACCGAATACCGACAATACCGAAATTATCAGATGCGGTATTACCGCACCGAAAAATACCGACCATTCTCAATTTCGGTATATACCGATACCGAACATTTGGTCGGTTTGCAGCTCTACCTCCCCCCCCCCCCAGCAATCCTAAAAAGTGCCAATTTTAGGGTTTTTTCCGTATATTTTTGACTAAAAATCGAGCAAAAAGTGCCATTTTTCCTCTCCAGACCACCCCCCCCCCCCCGGAAGTGCTCGGACCCACACCTGTGTGCTCCACGATGTGCGTGCGTGCGTGCGTGCGTGTCTACATGCGCGCGCGCCGAATGAGATTCACGAGCCGCGCACGCGCGTAGTACGCACGTAGGTGCGCCAAGGCAGACGCGCAAGCGCGCACCCAGTAGCTCCTCGTTGGCGCGGACGAGTCTGAAGGCCCTGTAGAAGATGGCGCCCTGATACTGGAAGGCGACCACGTTCTGCTCCGCCTCGACTAAAAGACGGACCGGGACGCACACGTCTACGCTGCACGCACGCACCGGCACGCACGCACACGTTTTTGCTGCACGAACGCACGCGTCTTTGCTGCACGCACGCACACATGGGCACGCACGCACGCACCGCCGCGCACGCACGCACGCGTCTTTGCTGCACGCACGCACGCACGCGCGCACGCACTGGCACCGACGCACGCGCAGGCACGAACGCAAGCACGCACGCACGCACTGGCAGGCACGCACACACGCACCGGCACGCGACGCGCAAGCACGCACGCACGTACACATCTTTGCTGCACGAACGCACGCATCGGCACGCACGCGCGCACTGACACGCACGCACCGGCACGCACGAACACACGCACAGGTACGCACGCACGCACGCACGCACGCACCGGCACGCGCGCACGCGCCGGCACGCACGCACGTACATCTGGAGCTGTTGACGAAGCGGAGCCAGTTGGAGCGCTCCACGTCGCTGCCGTCGACGAAGACGAACTCGGGCGCCCGGCGGTAAGTGCGCAGCTCCCACGCGTAGCCGCTGCTGTCCGCCGTCTCGCGGCGACCGCGCATTACGCCCTAAGAGTCACGCCCATTTCGCCGCGCGCGCGCGCGTGCGATTGGCGCACCAAAGGGCAGCAGCGAATGGCCTAGTGGTTAGAGAGTCGGCCTCAAGCGGGTTCGATTCTTGGTGGAGCCACTAAAAGAGCATTTTTTTACCTATCAATCGATTTTCTCGCGCTATCGCTGCCCTAGATTACAGATGGCGTTCCTCCGAATGTCTTTGACTAGTTACGCGGCTCTAAACAAGAATTCATGCTATGCAGACCATTGACGGCCTCCTGGCGTTTCTCTTAATCCAACAAAAAAAGTAACGCCCAAAGAGTGACGCCCAAAAAGTTGCACCTGGTAGGGTCCGAAAAGTACGCCTTCGGGAATGTCGACGGTGGTAAAGACGCCCAGACCAGCGTCCGGAATCTTGGACCGGCCAATTTCCAGGAATTGGGGCAGCGACTGCACAGCGCGTGTGTACAGCAGCGTCCGCGTGCGTGACGCCCCGACATCCGGGCGTAACTTCTGGGCGTGACTTTTCCTGTCGACGTGACGCGACGCCTTGTGCACGACATCGTCCTGGACGTGCAGGAAGGGGTGCTGGGGACAGCAGCCTTGACCGAAAAAGGCATCGCACACCTCGCAGTCTAAAAGGACGAAGACTCACAATGATTTGCGTGAACGTGCGTGCGTGGGCACACTAGTAACTGGAGAGGGGGGTGGTTGATAGGGGCAGAGGGTTCCAATCTCCTCTCCACGTAACCCCCCAACGCTCCATAGAATTTGCAGAATTGGCTACCTCTGCCTCCTACAAGACCGATCGTCTCAATGAGAACTGCGAACAGGGGGCACTGATTCTTGTATTAGCCCTCTAGAACGGAGTTACGGTTACTGTTTTTCTGCAGTCTTGCTACGCTGAGGATTGTTGAACTCTGCACCTTGCGGTTTGGCACCAACGCCTTAGCCCAACTGCGCACACAGCCGCGAAAACAGATTTATTTCCCTGTACGTGTTGGGTGGGGCACACCTGTAACTGGGGGGGGGGGGCTGGTTGGTAGGGGGAAGGATTCGAATCTCTTCCCCATGTAACCCAACCCTCCCTAAAATTTACAGAACCATTGGTATTCCCATCCCAATTTGCGAGCAAGCACATACGAACGCACACGCACCGCCCCCAGACCCACACAGGTACAGGACCAACGCACGCACAGATATGGTCGTCCTTTAGGTCCTGTGAGCCAGTACTGGGGGCGGACGATGAGTCCAGCTTTTTTCCGTAGAGAAACTTGCCGCTGGAGAGTTTGTCTTTATCCGGCTCTAGACGCACCCTGACAGCCACTGGTGGTTTCTCGGCCGAATCTTCCAGGGATTTTCCATCGACGGACACCCTCCCGGTCCTGCAGTCCAGGAAGAGCCGCGGGGGAGGATGCTTTGCCGACATTACTGCCCCACCTGTGAGGTGTTATTTTGGTGCATCTATATCGCAGTTATTATGGTGGGTATAGCATGCGAATCGCATACAGTATGCAGTGTCAACACTTTGCTCTCCAATAAAATAATTACAAAAACGGATGAAGATGCGTTCAATTTTCACGAAAAGCGGTAGCCACACACACACACGCAAATTTCCAGCCATGTTTTTAACCTTCAAATGTTACGTTCTATATAACCCTTTGGGCTTGACCCCACTTTTTGGGGTCCAGCAAAAATGACCCCACATTTTTTTGGGATAAACCAGTATATATCCTTATCCGCCGATAACAGGAGTATATAGAGGTATATGTTGGGGTATACAATGTATACTGCTACAAGGTTGGGGTCATTTTTTGGGTGAACATTTCGATACTAGTATTCAGGCGTATAGTCTTATACGGAGTATACAGTGTGATTTTACGTTGTCTGTGCTGTTGTTTACCAGTATGTTCTGAAATATACTGTGTGAGCATATACCAGTAAAAGCATTGATGCTTGTATTTGTCGTAGTAAGACAAGCTGCAACAGCTACTGCACTGTGTTGGTGATGGTGTGCAGAGGACGAAATACATGACTAATACTGGTATAATGGTGGTAGCAGCAGCATTCTGGGCACAAAGTCAAACAATGACATAACCGCAATTAACCACATGTTAGAAGGTGCAAAATTTATGTACCATGTGAGCATATATACGAGTAATGCCATTGATGCTTGTGAGCTACAACAGCAGACAGTAAAGTACATGAGTAATACTGGTATAAGGAAGTGGTGGCAGCAGCTTTTTATGTTCACGAATTCAAAACGATAAAGTACGTCACAGAAATGCTAAAAAACTACAACTGATCGTTACAATGCGCAAAGTAACTTGCGTTTTCGTTGTGAGACCTGAGGTCATACACGGGTATAAAAAGTGCGTCCTTTTGCTTTGTTTGAATTTGTAGCGAATATTTTGTGAGTTTCTGACCTTTTTTTGGGAATAATGATTTGGCAGAAGTTGTGGATTCTCATTTTTTAAATACTCAGTTGGCTTTTTGGACCTTTGGATCTCATTTTATTGCATTTTCTGCTTTTTTTGGATTTATTCATTTGAAATTTACTTGGAAACTCTGCAAAAATGGAGGAAGAGCAGAGTTTGGTTCAAGAACAGGCAGCTGTGCAGGTAAAGTGTGCCTCATTTATGTCCAGCATCATCTGTTTGCTGTTGAATTGAATTAAAATCACGAAAATTGGGTTTATTACACATTATTTGTGATTTTAGGGAGTTGCTGGCCAGTTGCCTTCAACTGAGCACTGCACTGAAACAGAGGTGGCAGAAGGAGAGCAGCCGCAGCAGGATGGGGGAGTGCAGCAGCAGGAGGATCAGGGTCAGAGGGAGCAGCATGGTGCACAGTCAGATGAGCCGACTGCTGAGGCCGAGCAGCAGAGCGCTCAGGGAGGGGACAGTGGACAGTTGATCTCAGACAGTAAGCATATGACCATTTATACTGGTATAGTACTTTTACTGCTGTACTGGTTTTACTTAGTATAAAGCATTCAAAGCTTTGTTTGGTTGCAGGTGATGATTCTGCGGTCAACCAGCTATACCGCAAGAAGGGGTATGACCAGGGGAGGGAGAGGATTACTTACTTCCCTTCAATTGCTCATGGTGATTTGAAATCATACCCGTACATTCCCATTCTCGGAGAGGAGTTGTTTCCACACCAGACTGCTATGTTGGACAGTGGATCTTCATTGGAGACGATTCCTGTCTTCGAAGGATCTATTGTGAGAGACCTGAAGTGTATACCTTTCAGTGTGTGTGCTATACTACACATGTGATGCAAGTTTAGGATGTGACGAATGGAGCTGATGGCCAACATCTTGGCTCTCACACATTTGTTGGCAGAAAGAGCTTGGCACTCGATGCCATTGAAATGGGCCTGCCAGGCACGCACCAAGGTCTGTCAGTGGATGAAAAGCTCCAGCTGTTCAGAGCAGTTGACAAGGTGATTAAGTTGTTTAACTAAGACAATCAATGCAGGGTTATACCAGTATATAAAGAGTACTTTATGCTTGGCTTAGCCATATATTATACTGGTATATGATCAATTGTTGCAGTACCAAAGAGAGCATGTGGAGAAGCCTATCAAATTGATCTCACCAAAGTCACGAGTGCAAGTCGCTGACAGTGGCCGCTTGTGGTCTGGGAAACTTGTGGAGGTGATGATTGATGCCAATGGGGAGATCTATTACCGGTGCAACTTCAGTGAAAGCCAGTGCAAGGACACCTCAGTATGTTTCCTTATACTAGTTTTTTGCATGTTGTCATGTTGTGGTTGCTCAATACATTTTGCCTCTGAGAACGTGAGATATTTATACTGGTATGTGTCATTTATGCTGTATTTAGTTTCACCACTTCTTGCGCTGCCGGGCCGCTGATACAATTAGCCGACTTCCTGACTCTTTGAAACAAGAACCCGCCAAGTTCGCAATGGCTTCATATATTGAGAAGATCCAGATGTTTGGCAGGCAGAAGCAAAAGGCGCTCGGCGAATGGAGTGGCCACTTTTGCAACATTGCTGTGAATGGCCAGATTCACAATGCCATCATCGAACTGGTGGATGAGTATAACCACTCAGTGACTTTCTATGACTTGCAATCCAAATTGGTGGATGAAGTCAAAACTTGGGACATCTACCAGATTGACGGGATCAAAAACGTGAAGTGAGATAATGCACAGCAGAATGTACTGAATGTGTATACTAGTATTTGAAATCAATTCGGTTTTAGAGAGGTCCCTGTTTTGGGCCCAGCTTTGGTTGAGTCGCCTGGCCCTTCTCCAGCCGGTGGTGTTCTTGACACTTTCCCAAGGCAGCCTGACGAGCCTCCATCGAGCTCTGGCTCTTTTGCTCTGAACAAAGCTCAGCTGGTCATAGCAGCTGCCTCAGCTGTGACTGCTGAGCAGACAAAGAAAATCAAAAAAGGTTCCAAAGAGCAGACCAAGGGTCAGAAGCAGGCTGCTGACACCTACACCAGCGATGAGTACGTTTGTCTTATACCAGTATATACGTAACATATACCGCTCATTTGTGCTTTGCTGTAGCGCTACTGCGATTGTCACCGGAGCTGTGGCGTCTGTCTCTGAAAAGGTTTTGGGCCAGCTTAAAGGTCACTACGACAATTACGCTGCTGATGTGACTAAAAGTCTGGCTTCTATCGGCACTGATCTGAAAGCTGTCGTCTGTGAGGTCCGAGCCTCGAAAGGTGTGCTTACTGTATACTGGTATATGTTTCTGAAATGCAGGTGAGTAGTCCCGTTCTTATAGCACAATCCAAAGAGCAGATGCGAGCTGCGAAGGATGTTGTTCTTGGCCAGACGGCTAATGCCGAAGAAGTGCTCAAACTGGCTGAGGGGGTTGTCGGCGTCAGTGGGGCTGGGTATAAGGACACCAATTTGGGTCGCATCGAGAGCAAGGTGGATGAGCTCATTTCGAAATTTAATGCTCTCATTGGACAGCAGAATGCTGTGCAAAATCCTGGCGAACCACAAACGAGTGCCGGAACCAGGACGGTGAGCTGCTTGCCATGTCAACTCATGAATGTGTGCTTGCCAAT
The DNA here is from genome assembly GCA_030248085.1 of Paralinhomoeus sp. GSCO2_6. NCBI lineage: Eukaryota > Metazoa > Nematoda > Chromadorea > Monhysterida > Linhomoeidae > Paralinhomoeus > Paralinhomoeus sp. GSCO2_6. The sequence goes on from JASAMY010002262.1 coordinate 23,877, forward strand.
GTGTGAATCTTTGTAGTAGTACAGAATGTTATACTAGTATGCATGTGACGTGTACTGCGGACATACATTTCCAGACTTTCGATCCGAGCATGGTTTCTGGCTCCCAGCTGAAACTGACGACAATACCAGCCACTGGCACGACCACTGATGGCGAGAGCTTTGCTGGGATGGACTTGGCTAAGCAGATGCAGCGTTTGGATGCTGAGGCCTCTGACCCTGTTCACACTGCTCAAGGGGGAGCCCCTGTCATTGGTCAGAACACTCCGCCATCCGCTGTGTCTAGTGTCCGGCCCCAAGACAGTGTCAGTGGTGGAAGCGTTGCTACTTCTGCTAGGCAGTGCAGCAGGCTCACAGTGGTCCCCAAGGTGCTGCAGTCCCAATTTGATGAAGGTGTGTCAGCAATACTAGTATACAGGTTTACAGTGTGCTGGCGTGCTCATGTGTTCAGCTTCAAATCAATCGGCCATGTCGGCTGCTGACAGTGTTGTGAAGGACGCGACTGCGCTGCTCGCCAACAATGGGCTGAGTAAAGAGAGCATCAAAGGACTGGTTAGTTTTGCGGGTGCAGACACAGCCACAGTATAAAATGTTTGGTCCTTTTTTGCGCTTTGTAGCATTTGCGCCGCATTCGACCTGCACAGCTGACATCGGACAACACAGTGTCTCTGTACACTGTGGAAGAAACAATCATAGAGGCATCTGAGGAGTTGTTTGATGGCGAGGGTGCCGCTAGACCAACAAAACTCTTGACTTTGTTTGGTCTCTTTGAGAAAGATGTGGAGAGTGGGGGCACAATTCTGAAAGGCTTTCCAGTGGAGGAGATGCCACCCCTCCTGACACAGTCCGTCTCTTTTGCTTTGCTGAAAGCGAAAGGCACAAGGGCTCTGCCCATTGAAATCTCGCGCTGCATTGCAAAAGCCATCCAAGTTTTTTACAACTACCTCAGCTTGCTTGCCAGTCCACTTCGGAAGCCGCTACTGTTTGAGCGTGAGCTGCTTGTTATACATGCAATACACCAGTATGCAAATACACATGCCGTATACCAGTATAAAAAAAATACCAATTAAACTGGGCAGGTTTTGCTGTTTAGAGCCACCATCCAACAAAGGCTTGAAGTGCTCTGAGGGGTCCATGGGTGCCATGATCAACCTGAACTGTGAGCCCCTGAAATCTTTCTTGTTCTTCATCAGGCGTCTTCTACAGACTGGCTCAGAGGTGACTTTACGTTTTTTTTATACTGGTATATGGACAATGCTCAGCCATTGGCACTGCCACTGCCAGCACTGCTTGCTTGCTTGCTTGCTTGCAGCATCGAGTCTCTGCTGGAATGTGGGAGGCGATAAGGGCTTTTCAACGCTACTACTGGAAGGTCAAAGAACGACAGTCCCCCAAGAAGCGGAGACTGAGGAAGCTCAGCGGCCAGCAGCAGCTCGGTAGTCAGCAGCAGCAGATCGGTAGTGAGCAGCAGAGTGGCAGCCAGCCCAAGAGTAGTGAGCAGCCCGGCTGCCAACCAAAGAGTAGTAAGCCAGACGTGAGGAAGAAGACCGAAAAGGAGCAGCAGGGAAGCAACTCTCAAGACAAGGAAAAGCCGCCAGCAAGCTCTGCTGCGCAAGTGGCCAGTCGGAAGCGCAAGCAGCAGCAGCTGCTCAACAGCGGTGACTCGACTGATGTGCATGCTGTGGACGTGAAAAAGAGAAAGAAAACGGAGTCAACGTCAACTGTTGCGAGCTGCCAGAGTGCCAACAGCAGTGGGAAGGCTTCGTCTGCAACCGTTGACAGCATTGCCGATCAGAAAAAAAAGAAATTGGCAAGGCTGAATGACAAGCTTGGTCAGTGTTCCCGTTTTATACTGGTATAAAACGCCACTGCCCCACCTTTTTCAGATAAAATGTCGCCAAATTCGCGCAAAGCGTACATGCAACACCTACGGGAGAAGAAGGATGCTTTGAAAAGGGGCGACTAGGCGACTACCGACAACCGCGCCCTTCTGCTTTATAGCCTTGTTTGACTTGGTTGATAACCGATGATTTCATTTTGGTTGGTGAGATTGCAGCACAGATGCAGAGTTCCGTCAGAATAAACAGTGTTGTTTGACAGCGTGTACTGTTCAACGTCATGGTTCCTATTGGCTTTCGATGGTTTTGATGTCCGGAAACATTCGTCTCTTTCAGTTCAGCTGTAAAAATTTCCACTGCTTCGAAATGTCAACCGTTGAATCAGATAAAATGGAGTAAGGTCTTTGAGTGGCTTATACCAGTAATACGTCATTATACTGGTATACGTCTTTAGAAAACTGGTCCGAAAAAAGGAGAAACTGAAGGAGAAGACAACTCGTCTGGCGCAGGAGAATGCGGACCTTCAGGTGGACAAGGACAGTCTCCAGAAAAAGAATACATCGTTAGAGGAGAAAGTCAAAGAGCTGTCCGAAACGAACCTGAAGCAGTCCTGCAACGCTGCAGCAACTGTGATGCTGAAAGAGGAAGTGAAGCAGTTGCAGTCTAAGATTGCGACCTGCCAGGCTGAGCTGCACATGTCGGAAGGCCGTAACCACCTGCTGAAAGAGCTGCTCGAAAGGAAAGAGAAGAGGATTGAAGAGGTTGGAAATGATCTTAAACGGTGATATACCGGTATAAGCGAAGCCTAAGCGCTGCCTCTTTCAGCTGTCTGCCGCAGTGGCATTGCAGAGCAGTGGCAGTGGAGCAGTGTCGCGCAGCGAGAAGGGTGCCTTGGCCAGCAGTGCCCGGCAGACTAGTGCAAAATCAATGGCAAAAGCTGGCAGAAAGCGCGAAGCGGCCGTCCACAATGTCCCTCACGCCGCCCATTCTGGCAAAAAGGTGCCAGCTAAAAGCGACCTTGACCAGCAGAGGCGCTTCGAGGAACTGCATAGTGCTGGCGTGGAGGGAGTTGACTACATGAGGATCAGGGCTGGCATATTCGCTTCGCTTATACCAGCCAAGTGCTATGGCTACCCCTCTGAAGCCGGCACAAACTGCATTTTTCCAAAAAACTTTAGCGTGCCAGTCGAGGTTGGCCGAGTGCGATGGTGGTATGCTAGTATAGTTCTAGTATCTGAGACATTGTCTAGGTGCTGCTCGTTGCCAAGACGAAAGCTGCGTCTAAGCAACAGGAGATGTTGGCGGCCAGAGATGACCACTCCAGCTCTGTGGATGCAGAATCGGCCTACGTCCAGCAGTTGGTCATGTGTCTCTTCTGCTCTTTTCTGGCTGACTTGCAGGGGCCTGTATACTTTGACGGTTAGTGAATATTATACCAGTATAAACGAGCAAGCCAGTATTATGGAATGCTTGTTGTCACTTGTTCCAGGTGCTCGCCCTGTGCAAACATCAACTTGGGATAAGAGAGGCGATGTCAACTCAGATTTCATCATCAGCCAGCAGCCTCTGTTTATAAGGAAACTGTTTGAAGTCGCGCTGCACAGCACCGATTTGGATGAGGTTTGCGGTTCAATATGAGACACTGTGTGTGAACCACTTATACTGGTATAAGTGGTTTAGGCCGCCAAAAAAAAATTGGTCATTGCCACGATGAGCGGCCTTTGGAACAACTGGCTCAAGTCTCGAAACAGCGCCGCTGTCTACAAAGGCACGAAGAAACGAGCGTTTGAGAAGTGCCCCCTGCCGCCAAACTTGTTGAAGAAAAAGGATCCCGCACAACACAAGGCCAACGAGCAGCTGAGTTAGTGTCTCGTTTGCTGCCTTTCCGTTGACTGCACCCCATAGTATACTAGTATTCTGAGCGTATTCTGAGAGTACTCCGTTGACTGCACCCCATAGTATACAAGTATTCTGAGCGCATAATTCTTTAATTCAGGACCGTTGCCTCCACCCGCTGACGGAAGGCGCCTGGACGGCCCCCTGTGGGGAGATGAGCCGGTCCCAGCGGCAAAACCAAAAGCGAAGAGGGCCAAGAAGGAGTCTGCCAGTGCTTCGACTGTGTCGCACTCCAATGATGAGGAAACGTTGGAGGATTTTCTTGATGTCGTTAGTGACATCGAGGATGAAAGTGATGACAGCGATGCAAACAGTGATGCCTCATGAACTGTTCGATGATGATAGGACCAATTCGGCACTGCTTTTGCGTTTGCGCAAATGAACGTTGACACAATCTTGTACCAGTTTTCGGCTGCCAATACCTTTACATACTGCTCATTGAGCGCCATACTAGTATATGTGCCATGTGTCTAGGACCTAACGTTGAGATGTGCGCCTAATTAAACCCCCTCACTGTGATGAATCGATTACAAAAAAGACCACAGGCCGCGACAACGTCGTATGAACTGGTACGTTATACCAGTAAAGCTTTGCACATACCTTATGACTGTTGTGCATGTAGGATGCTGTCGAAGAAGCCAATGATGGGGAAACTAACCTGGCTGAGCGAGAAGGCACACTGCAGTATATAGAGGACAATACTGAACAACTGATTGGTGAAAGTGATGACAACTCTGGCAGTGAGTCCGATGATGATGCTGCAGATGATGCTGGACCGTATACCAGTATACCAGCTCCCTCAACTCTCAGAAAGGGGCTGAACACTGCATCGGCAAAGCTAAAAGCTGAAGCAGAGAAACATCTAAAATCTCTGCCAATTGATTACAAGTGGTTAGACGGTGCAGTTAATGAGCTGCCCAGCATGCCATGGCAACCGTCTGATGACTTGAATCCCAAAAATGCACCAGATTTGCAAGGAAAATCCTTGACCACCATTTTCCTGGATATGGCACAAGACTGCATTAAAGAGTTCGCACGGTGCACAAATACCAAAGGAAAAAAGTTGCACCCAAACACCTGGCCAGAGATGACTCTTCCCAGAGCTTTAGTTTTCATTGCACTTATTTTCTATTTCGACGTCACTCACAAGCCGCGCCTCAGAGACTACTGGACAAGAGAAATGCCCGACCCTTTTGTTCTCAAATCAAAGTTGTCGCGGCAAAAATTCATGGCTTGGCACGGGCATCTCTGTTTGTACAATGAGGATGAATATTCGCCAGAGGAAAAGAAAAAGAACAAAATTTATAAAGTTGAAAAGTATTTAAACATGGCTCAGAAAAGTTTCCACCGAATGAGGAAACCAACATCTAGACATATAAGTCTAGACGAAGAAATGGCTGAGTTCAAGGTCAGTTACTCAACCACTAGTCTCGTATTATTATACTGTAAGCATCAGTATATGAGCGAACTGCCTGGTATAGGGAAGAAGTGGGCTCATTCAAGTTATCAAAGGCAAGCCAAGAGGGGAGGGGTTGAAGTATTACAATCTCTGTGACCCCAGAACTGGCTATGTATACTCTACAATTCTGCACTCATCCAACCACATTCAATTTCAAGAGGTGTGGGGCAGGATTGTTGCCACTTGTTACAAACTGCTTGCTGGCCAACCTGCAAATGGAATTCCATCATTCCTTGACCAAGGCTTTTACGTGAGATTTTATACTAGTTTTGTTTTTGTTGTCCATATGGGTTGTATGTCGGCATAGACCTATTACAGGTCTATACTGACCGCTATTACACAACAGTTCACATGAACTATGCCATGGCCTTGAGAAGAACAGCTTTCTGTGGAACTTTGAGACGTGAGCAACGGTCAAATCTGCCGACTCACATAATGCAGGCGACAAAAGCTTGCAACACTCCAGCAGCGGTCAGATCATTGCCAAGAGGACACTGCCTTAAAGCTGCTAGCAATTATGGTTAGACTCTTACCATAATTGTAATACCAGTAATTGTTTCAAATACATTACAATCCAAACTTATACTAGTTTAGGAGAAACTGTCGCTATAACATGGATGGATGCAAGGGCTGTTACCTTTCTCTCTTCTGTACCAAATGTGAACAGTGAAAGCACTGTCTGCTACAGAAAAGGAAAAACATCTAAGGGAGAAGTCTACAGACTAATGATTTCGCAGCCAGCAGTGGCCCATGAATTCAACAAGCACATGGGTGGTGTTGACCTGCAGTAAGTTCTTTTGCCAAAATATTTTCCCTGTCTGCAAATCGACCTTTATTTATACCAAGCATAACCATTTCAGCGACCAACTGTGCACATCAGTCAAACACCACAGACGCTCCACAAGGTGGTACATGTCTGCATGTGCATTGCAGTCATTGGACTGGTTCTGTGCAAACAGTGGTGTACTATACCGAGAATTCACGAATCCATCTGCACCCAATTCGGCTGTCAAAATCGAAATTGCAAAACGGTTGCTAGACCTCAGTTCCCATTTGGAAAATGAAAACCTCAACATCGCAATCGCTCCTACTGCTGTCAATCACATTCCATCTGAGCCAACTGATACGCCTGCTCCTCTGCCACCAGAAAGAGTAAAGGACATTCGCTTGCGACGAGAGCTTGGGCACTTTCCTAGACGAGCAAAGGTTCAGTTAATTTCAACCAATTAGATATACCTATATACTGGTATGGTCTGATATTTAAAATGTTCAGGACAACAGAGAGTGCCAAGGTCACAAGCAGAGAGTGAGAACAAACTACTACTGTCACTGCTGCAGGGTCTTTCTCTGCATTGACAGCGGGTGTTTTGAACGATTTCATTCCCAATCCAATTATTTATTTGATGATCCCTCATTGCGACTAAAACGAAGAATTGGGCGACATGAGCAGCAGTTTTAGCATGTGACAGCTTGCTAAATCTGTGGTTTGTTAGGCAATTGTTACTTCGCGCTTTCTGGCTATACTAGTATAGGCTACCAGTGTTGATTACAGGGTCACCAGTGTGTTGTAATGTGAACTGCTTGTCGTTATTGCTGCATGAAATCTTTGGTGCGACATTACTGTGCATGGTATACAGCAGTATAACAGTTAGGTAAAGTAGTTGCTCTAAGGGTATATGACGTACCACTCCCTTTACCATTCTGGCACTTTCACCTCTTATACTCGGTATAAGAGTTTTTGGGTTAATACCAGTAAGTAAGCAAATGGGGACATTCCATTATACTGTTTGTATTTTAATACTAAGCATATACTGGTATGCAATGACCCTTAGCTGCAGATAAGATTTTATCCGAGTATAAAGACGTTTTTGGGGTCATTTTTTTGGGGTCCACCCCATACCCCACATATGTGGGGGGGTCAAGCCCAAAGGGATAACGAAGTTCAAATCTCGTACAACACGAAATAAACACAAAAGTGCGACACTTCTAGGCTAGGCCACCCTGCATAGCCTATGCTGTATAGGGTAGATCAAATTGCTCGTTTTTTTTTGGCGACACAGACACCGTTCACACGCACAGCAGAACCATTTACTACTGTCGCTGTCCAACCATCGTACGACGCACCAAAATAACCACGCGAGCACTGACGACGCCCTACCTATCAATCATCCCATCGTGCTTACACCTCGCCAACAATCACCCCTTCAAACTTTCATAATTTGAGTCATTAGCACGAGGGGAGTGGGGGCTATTGGGGAGTTTTCCCACAAGTTAAGTGCGTGTGTGTGTGTGCACCCGCGTGCGTGCGTGCATTGTGACCAGCGGGGAGATATATAGGCCATGACGCTAAATGGGTGCGCGTATAAACAACCGACATAAGCCCAAACGGACGTATAAATACCGGCGGTGCTGTCAAAACCAGGCGAACCTAATCAACAACCAATTGTGATCCAGCGTTTGCCAATCCTGCAACCATTGCAGCATCAAACATTAAATTATTTTATTAAATTATCCGCGATTAAACCATGCAAATTGGCTTTAATTATTCACTTAAAAAGGCGCACATGACAAACGGTGTTGCATAAAAAATCAGTTCATTTCTCACAACAAATTGAAATGGTTGCAGGTATGACTTCCTCCACTCGACATGTACCAACGAGAAATGGGCAGTCACTTGCAAGAACAACAAACTACTGTACGCACTTCAATAAAACGCAGCTCAGTTCGTGACACGAACGAAATTATGGAAAGGAGCAACGAGTTTCCAACCAAAAGGCTTTCTTCCAAACAAATTCCAAGTTTCCAACCACAAATAGAGAACCCTGCACTGTCAGCGGGGTTGAGTTGAAGCTCTCCACATTCTGATTACAGTACCTACTCTCTTCACCCATATAACCGCAGGACAACCGGTGGATTTGAGCAGGGGGATAATATTTAGGGAGGTAGACAGGCAGCTAACGAGAATTGGACAGTCAACAAATTGCCGTCTGCTGATCAGATAGTCAGGAGAAAATGAAGGGATTCTTCTCGCGGTGGGACGCGCAAAGGGGCGCCTTCTTCGACACCTTGAACGCGCCCAGACTCTTGCCGTACGACTTGCCGTACCACACTGAACGTTCACGCAAATCTGCTGTACGGTATATCTCCAGGTGGGTGGGCACCATACCTGTAACTGGGGAGGTTCCCCAGGTGGCTGGTTTTGACCCTACCTACACCACCAAACCCCCAGGTTTGTGCGACCCCCCCCCCCCCCTAGAGCTGCAAACCGAAATTTCGGTATATACCAAAGAAAATGGTCGGTTTCGGTATATACCGATACCGAAAATACCGACGCAAATTTTTCGGTATTCGGTATTTTTGGGATTTCCGCTGTTACAAAACGCGATACCAGTGGATTATGGCGCGCGATTTGTGCCAAAAAAAGGAAGAAACAAAGGCCAGAGATCGCTATTGACTCAACTTCTGTTTGGGACTGTGCCGCGGCTCGAAAGCAATCCTGAGGCAGTGGAAACGGGTCAGTGGCGGCTCTCCACAAGCAGTATAGATTTTTGACTACATGCCAGTTATCGCTCGAAAGGACAGGCCAATCGATCGACACTACTCCCTATAATTATGTCATCTTATCATGGTCAGCGCGTCCGCGTCTGAGCCCTAATATTACTCTGTTTGCAGAGTTGGGACGTACATGTACAGGATACATATAGGTACACTGTAGCTGAGGTCACTATCATGCGAGCGGCTCTTTTCTTCGGCTCGCCTGATCTACAGCAGTGATCGCCACAAAAGTCGCTCAATGCTACATAGCTGCTCTAATCATCTGCAAGGCTTTCCTCAAGTACCCAGGAGGCCTAGGAGGTACTGGCGGAAAGCGAACAGCTAGATGGTAATTTGCCCCATCGTGCACGCTTATATCTGAATACCGAATACCGAACCGAATACCGACAATACCGAAATTATCAGATGCGGTATTACCGCACCGAAAAATACCGACCATTCTCAATTTCGGTATATACCGATACCGAACATTTGGTCGGTTTGCAGCTCTACCTCCCCCCCCCCAGCAATCCTAAAAAGTGCCAATTTTAGGGTTTTTTCCGTATATTTTTGACTAAAAATCGAGCAAAAAGTGCCATTTTTCCTCTCCAGACCACCCCCCCCCCCCCGGAAGTGCTCGGACCCACACCTGTGTGCTCCACGATGTGCGTGCGTGCGTGCGTGTCTACATGCGCGCGCGCCGAATGAGATTCACGAGCCGCGCACGCGCGTAGTACGCACGTAGGTGCGCCAAGGCAGACGCGCAAGCGCGCACCCAGTAGCTCCTCGTTGGCGCGGACGAGTCTGAAGGCCCTGTAGAAGATGGCGCCCTGATACTGGAAGGCGACCACGTTCTGCTCCGCCTCGACTAAAAGACGGACCGGGACGCACACGTCTACGCTGCACGCACGCACCGGCACGCACGCACACGTTTTTGCTGCACGAACGCACGCGTCTTTGCTGCACGCACGCACACATGGGCACGCACGCACGCACCGCCGCGCACGCACGCACGCGTCTTTGCTGCACGCACGCACGCACGCGCGCACGCACTGGCACCGACGCACGCGCAGGCACGAACGCAAGCACGCACGCACGCACTGGCAGGCACGCACACACGCACCGGCACGCGACGCGCAAGCACGCACGCACGTACACATCTTTGCTGCACGAACGCACGCATCGGCACGCACGCGCGCACTGACACGCACGCACCGGCACGCACGAACACACGCACAGGTACGCACGCACGCACGCACGCACGCACCGGCACGCGCGCACGCGCCGGCACGCACGCACGTACATCTGGAGCTGTTGACGAAGCGGAGCCAGTTGGAGCGCTCCACGTCGCTGCCGTCGACGAAGACGAACTCGGGCGCCCGGCGGTAAGTGCGCAGCTCCCACGCGTAGCCGCTGCTGTCCGCCGTCTCGCGGCGACCGCGCATTACGCCCTAAGAGTCACGCCCATTTCGCCGCGCGCGCGCGCGTGCGATTGGCGCACCAAAGGGCAGCAGCGAATGGCCTAGTGGTTAGAGAGTCGGCCTCAAGCGGGTTCGATTCTTGGTGGAGCCACTAAAAGAGCATTTTTTTACCTATCAATCGATTTTCTCGCGCTATCGCTGCCCTAGATTACAGATGGCGTTCCTCCGAATGTCTTTGGCTAGTTACGCGGCTCTAAACAAGAATTCATGCTATGCAGACCATTGACGGCCTCCTGGCGTTTCTCTTAATCCAACAAAAAAAGTAACGCCCAAAGAGTGACGCCCAAAAAGTTGCACCTGGTAGGGTCCGAAAAGTACGCCTTCGGGAATGTCGACGGTGGTAAAGACGCCCAGACCAGCGTCCGGAATCTTGGACCGGCCAATTTCCAGGAATTGGGGCAGCGACTGCACAGCGCGTGTGTACAGCAGCGTCCGCGTGCGTGACGCCCCGACATCCGGGCGTAACTTCTGGGCGTGACTTTTCCTGTCGACGTGACGCGACGCCTTGTGCACGACATCGTCCTGGACGTGCAGGAAGGGGTGCTGGGGACAGCAGCCTTGACCGAAAAAGGCATCGCACACCTCGCAGTCTAAAAGGACGAAGGCTCACAATGATTTGCGTGAACGTGCGTGCGTGGGCACACTAGTAACTGGAGAGGGGGGTGGTTGATAGGGGCAGAGGGTTCCAATCTCCTCTCCACGTAACCCCCCAACGCTCCATAGAATTTGCAGAATTGGCTACCTCTGCCTCCTACAAGACCGATCGTCTCAATGAGAACTGCGAACAGGGGGCACTGATTCTTGTATTAGCCCTCTAGAACGGAGTTACGGTTACTGTTTTTCTGCAGTCTTGCTACGCTGAGGATTGTTGAACTCTGCACCTTGCGGTTTGGCACCAACGCCTTAGCCCAACTGCGCACACAGCCGCGAAAACAGATTTATTTCCCTGTACGTGTTGGGTGGGGCACACCTGTAACTGGGGGGGGGGGGCTGGTTGGTAGGGGGAAGGATTCGAATCTCTTCCCCATGTAACCCAACCCTCTCTAGAATTTACAGAACCATTGGTATTCGCATTTCTGGATCGACAAACTTAGCCCCCGTTTGCGAGCAAGCACACATGAACGCACACGCACGCACGCACCGCCCCCAGACGCACACAGGTACAGGACGAACGCACGCACAGATATGGTCGTCCTTTAGGTCCTGTGAGCCAGTACTGGTGGCGGATGATGAGTCCAGCTTCTTTCCATAGAGAAACTTGCCGCTGGAGAGTTTGTCTTTATCCGGCTCTAGACGCACCCTGACAACCACTGGTGGTTTCTCGGCCGAATCTTCCAGGGATTTTCCATCGACGGACACCCTCCCGGTCCTGCAGTCCAGGAAGAGCCGCGGGGGAGGATGCTTTGCCGACATTACTGCCCCACCTGTGAGGTGTTATTTTGGTGCATCTATATCGCAGTTATTATGGTGGGTATAGCATGCGAATCGCATACAGTATGCAGTGTCAACACTTTGCTCTCCAATAAAATAATTACAAAAACGGATGAAGATGCGTTCAATTTTCACGAAAAGCGGTAGCCACACACACACACGCAAATTTCCAGCCATGTTTTTAACCTTCAAATGTTACGTTCTATATAACGAAGTTCAAATCTCGTACAACACGAAATAAACACAAAAGTGCGACACTTCTAGGCTAGGCCACCCTGCATAGCCTATGCTGTATAGGGTAGATCAAATTGCTCGTTTTTTTTTGGCGACACAGACACCGTTCACACGCACAGCAGAACCATTTACTACTGTCGCTGTCCAACCATCGTACGACGCACCAAAATAACCACGCGAGCACTGACGACGCCCTACCTATCAATCATCCCATCGTGCTTACACCTCGCCAACAATCACCCCTTCAAACTTTCATAATTTGAGTCATTAGCACGAGGGGAGTGGGGGCTATTGGGGAGTTTTCCCACAAGTTAAGTGCGTGTGTGTGTGTGCACCCGCGTGCGTGCGTGCATTGTGACCAGCGGGGAGATATATAGGCCATGACGCTAAATGGGTGCGCGTATAAACAACCGACATAAGCCCAAACGGACGTATAAATACCGGCGGTGCTGTCAAAACCAGGCGAACCTAATCAACAACCAATTGTGATCCAGCGTTTGCCAATCCTGCAACCATTGCAGCATCAAACATTAAATTATTTTATTAAATTATCCGCGATTAAACCATGCAAATTGGCTTTAATTATTCACTTAAAAAGGCGCACATGACAAACGGTGTTGCATAAAAAATCAGTTCATTTCTCACAACAAATTGAAATGGTTGCAGGTATGACTTCCTCCACTCGACATGTACCAACGAGAAATGGGCAGTCACTTGCAAGAACAACAAACTACTGTACGCACTTCAATAAAACGCAGCTCAGTTCGTGACACGAACGAAATTATGGAAAGGAGCAACGAGTTTCCAACCAAAAGGCTTTCTTCCAAACAAATTCCAAGTTTCCAACCACAAATAGAGAACCCTGCACTGTCAGCGGGGTTGAGTTGAAGCTCTCCACATTCTGATTACAGTACCTACTCTCTTCACCCATATAACCGCAGGACAACCGGTGGATTTGAGCAGGGGGATAATATTTAGGGAGGTAGACAGGCAGCTAACGAGAATTGGACAGTCAACAAATTGCCGTCTGCTGATCAGATAGTCAGGAGAAAATGAAGGGATTCTTCTCGCGGTGGGACGCGCAAAGGGGCGCCTTCTTCGACACCTTGAACGCGCCCAGACTCTTGCCGTACGACTTGCCGTACCACACTGAACGTTCACGCAAATCTGCTGTACGGTATATCTCCAGGTGGGTGGGCACCATACCTGTAACTGGGGAGGTTCCCCAGGTGGCTGGTTTTGACCCTACCTACACCACCAAACCCCCCGGTTTGTGCGACCCCCCCCCCCCCCCTAGAGCTGCAAACCGAAATTTCGGTATATACCGAAGAAAATGGTCGGTTTCGGTATATACCGATACCGAAAATACCGACGCAAATTTTTCGGTATTCGGTATTTTTGGGATTTCCGCTGTTACAAAACGCGATACCAGTGGATTATGGCGCGCGATTTGTGCCAAAAAAAGGAAGAAACAAAGGCCAGAGATCGCTATTGACTCAACTTCTGTTTGGGACTGTGCCGCGGCTCGAAAGCAATCCTGAGGCAGTGGAAACGGGTCAGTGGCGGCTCTCCACAAGCAGTATAGATTTTTGACTACATGCCAGTTATCGCTCGAAAGGACAGGCCAATCGATCGACACTACTCCCTATAATTATGTCATCTTATCATGGTCAGCGCGTCCGCGTCTGAGCCCTAATATTACTCTGTTTGCAGAGTTGGGACGTACATGTACAGGATACATATAGGTACACTGTAGCTGAGGTCACTATCATGCGAGCGGCTCTTTTCTTCGGCTCGCCTGATCTACAGCAGTGATCGCCACAAAAGTCGCTCAATGCTACATAGCTGCTCTAATCATCTGCAAGGCTTTCCTCAAGTACCCAGGAGGCCTAGGAGGTACTGGCGGAAAGCGAACAGCTAGATGGTAATTTGCCCCATCGTGCACGCTTATATCTGAATACCGAATACCGAACCGAATACCGACAATACCGAAATTATCAGATGCGGTATTACCGCACCGAAAAATACCGACCATTCTCAATTTCGGTATATACCGATACCGAACATTTGGTCGGTTTGCAGCTCTACCTCCCCCCCCCCCAGCAATCCTAAAAAGTGCCAATTTTAGGGTTTTTTCCGTATATTTTTGACTAAAAATCGAGCAAAAAGTGCCATTTTTCCTCTCCAGACCACCGCCCCCCCCCCGGAAGTGCTCGGACCCACACCTGTGTGCTCCACGATGTGCGTGCGTGCGTGCGTGTCTACATGCGCGCGCGCCGAATGAGATTCACGAGCCGCGCACGCGCGTAGTACGCACGTAGGTGCGCCAAGGCAGACGCGCAAGCGCGCACCCAGTAGCTCCTCGTTGGCGCGGACGAGTCTGAAGGCCCTGTAGAAGATGGCGCCCTGATACTGGAAGGCGACCACGTTCTGCTCCGCCTCGACTAAAAGACGGACCGGGACGCACACGTCTACGCTGCACGCACGCACCGGCACGCACGCACACGTTTTTGCTGCACGAACGCACGCGTCTTTGCTGCACGCACGCACACATGGGCACGCACGCACGCACCGCCGCGCACGCACGCACGCGTCTTTGCTGCACGCACGCACGCACGCGCGCACGCACTGGCACCGACGCACGCGCAGGCACGAACGCAAGCACGCACGCACGCACTGGCAGGCACGCACACACGCACCGGCACGCGACGCGCAAGCACGCACGCACGTACACATCTTTGCTGCACGAACGCACGCATCGGCACGCACGCGCGCACTGACACGCACGCACCGGCACGCACGAACACACGCACAGGTACGCACGCACGCACGCACGCACGCACCGGCACGCGCGCACGCGCCGGCACGCACGCACGTACATCTGGAGCTGTTGACGAAGCGGAGCCAGTTGGAGCGCTCCACGTCGCTGCCGTCGACGAAGACGAACTCGGGCGCCCGGCGGTAAGTGCGCAGCTCCCACGCGTAGCCGCTGCTGTCCGCCGTCTCGCGGCGACCGCGCATTACGCCCTAAGAGTCACGCCCATTTCGCCGCGCGCGCGCGCGTGCGATTGGCGCACCAAAGGGCAGCAGCGAATGGCCTAGTGGTTAGAGAGTCGGCCTCAAGCGGGTTCGATTCTTGGTGGAGCCACTAAAAGAGCATTTTTTTACCTATCAATCGATTTTCTCGCGCTATCGCTGCCCTAGATTACAGATGGCGTTCCTCCGAATGTCTTTGGCTAGTTACGCGGCTCTAAACAAGAATTCATGCTATGCAGACCATTGACGGCCTCCTGGCGTTTCTCTTAATCCAACAAAAAAAGTAACGCCCAAAGAGTGACGCCCAAAAAGTTGCACCTGGTAGGGTCCGAAAAGTACGCCTTCGGGAATGTCGACGGTGGTAAAGACGCCCAGACCAGCGTCCGGAATCTTGGACCGGCCAATTTCCAGGAATTGGGGCAGCGACTGCACAGCGCGTGTGTACAGCAGCGTCCGCGTGCGTGACGCCCCGACATCCGGGCGTAACTTCTGGGCGTGACTTTTCCTGTCGACGTGACGCGACGCCTTGTGCACGACATCGTCCTGGACGTGCAGGAAGGGGTGCTGGGGACAGCAGCCTTGACCGAAAAAGGCATCGCACACCTCGCAGTCTAAAAGGACGAAGGCTCACAATGATTTGCGTGAACGTGCGTGCGTGGGCACACTAGTAACTGGAGAGGGGGGTGGTTGATAGGGGCAGAGGGTTCCAATCTCCTCTCCACGTAACCCCCCAACGCTCCATAGAATTTGCAGAATTGGCTACCTCTGCCTCCTACAAGACCGATCGTCTCAATGAGAACTGCGAACAGGGGGCACTGATTCTTGTATTAGCCCTCTAGAACGGAGTTACGGTTACTGTTTTTCTGCAGTCTTGCTACGCTGAGGATTGTTGAACTCTGCACCTTGCGGTTTGGCACCAACGCCTTAGCCCAACTGCGCACACAGCCGCGAAAACAGATTTATTTCCCTGTACGTGTTGGGTGGGGCACACCTGTAACTGGGGGGGGGGGGGGGGGCTGGTGGGTAGGGGGAAGGATTCGAATCTCGTCCCCATGTAACCCAACCCTCTCTAGAATTTACAGAACCATTGGTATTCGCATTTCTGGATCGACAAACTTAGCCCCCGTTTGCGAGCAAGCACACATGAACGCACACGCACGCACGCACCGCCCCCAGACGCACACAGGTACAGGACGAACGCACGCACAGATATGGTCGTCCTTTAGGTCCTGTGAGCCAGTACTGGTGGCGGATGATGAGTCCAGCTTCTTTCCATAGAGAAACTTGCCGCTGGAGAGTTTGTCTTTATCCGGCTCTAGACGCACCCTGACAACCACTGGTGGTTTCTCGGCCGAATCTTCCAGGGATTTTCCATCGACGGACACCCTGCCGGTCCTGCAGTCCAGGTAGAGCCGAGGGGGAGGGTGCTTTGCCGACATTACTCCCCCACCTGTGAGGTGTTATTTTGGTGTATCTGTATCGAAGTTATTGTGGTGCACACATCTTGCATATACAGGGTGTCCCAGGGGCTTGGAGCCGACTTTGACCGCTCGCCACTCGCTTCCATGTCGGTCAATCTTCTTGAAATTTTGACATGTTATACCTTAAACCTTTATTTAGATACGTGCAAAGTTTCAGCCATTTTCCCCTTCGTGAGAAAAAGTTTTGGTTTTGTGTAATTCGCCTTGTAATTCTCGGTATGGGGATCGTCAAAGACATTGTTTACTCTCAGCGCTCCACAAGCGTCGAAGAGTTGAAAGACGCGATAGAAAACGCGTTTGCCCACCTAGACGCTGACTTCTGCCTGAAAATTTGCCGCTCCGTCGCAGACCGCTGTGAGAAATGCATCGCTGTGGATGGCGGCCACTTTGAAAACTGTTGATTTTGTGCAGACGCAAATAAAAGTTTATTCGTTTGGCCGATTTGGCTAAAACTTTGCACGTATCTAAATAAAGGTTTAAGGTATAACATGTCAAAATTTCAAGAAGATTGGCCAACATGGAAGCGAGTGGCGAGCGATCAAAGTCGGCTCCGAGCCCCTGGGACACCCTGTACAGGAAGACCGGTAAATGTGTCAGGCTTTGATCTTGATCAGCATGAGTGGAAGGGGATACCACCCCCCCCCCCAAGCGGCTGGCCTAGGTCCACCGGTTGTTTCATCCAGGCTTGGGCCCCCAACCACCGGCTAGTGCAAAACCAGAACATTTCGGGGAAACACCCTTTGCAGCCTGATAAACATAATGTTTGATTAAATTTCGAAATGAGCTATGGTTTTAGGGGGGGGGGACACTTTGGCTATATCGCACTGCATAGTCTATGCTGCATAGGTAGATCAAATTGCTCGTTTTTTTTTGGCGACACAGACACCGTTCACACGCACAGCAGAACCATTTACTACTGTCGCTGTCCAACCATCGTACGACGCACCAAAATAACCACGCGAGCACTGACGACGCCCTACCTATCAATCATCCCATCGTGCTTACACCTCGCCAACAATCACCCCTTCAAACTTTCATAATTTGAGTCATTAGCACGAGGGGAGTGGGGGCTATTGGGGAGTTTTCCCACAAGTTAAGTGCGTGTGTGTGTGTGCACCCGCGTGCGTGCGTGCATTGTGACCAGCGGGGAGATATATAGGCCATGGCTAAATGGGTGCGCGTATAAACAACCGACATAAGCCCAAACGGACGTATAAATACCGGCGATGCTGTCAAAACCAGGCGAACCTAATCAACAACCAATTGTGATCCAGCGTTTGCCAATCCTGCAACCATTGCAGCATCAAACATTAAATTATTTTATTAAATTATCCGCGATTAAACCATGCAAATTGGCTTTAATTATTCACTTAAAAAGGCGCACATGACAAACGGTGTTGCATAAAAAATCAGTTCATTTCTCACAACAAATTGAAATGGTTGCAGGTATGACTTCCTCCACTCGACATGTACCAACGAGAAATGGGCAGTCACTTGCAAGAACAACAAACTACTGTACGCACTTCAATAAAACGCAGCTCAGTTCGTGACACGAACGAAATTATGGAAAGGAGCAACGAGTTTCCAACCAAAAGGCTTTCTTCCAAACAAATTCCAAGTTTCCAACCACAAATAGAGAACCCTGCACTGTCAGCGGGGTTGAGTTGAAGCTCTCCACATTCTGATTACAGTACCTACTCTCTTCACCCATATAACCGCAGGACAACCGGTGGATTTGAGCAGGGGGATAATATTTAGGGAGGTAGACAGGCAGCTAACGAGAATTGGACAGTCAACAAATTGCCGTCTGCTGATCAGATAGTCAGGAGAAAATGAAGGGATTCTTCTCGCGGTGGGACGCGCAAAGGGGCGCCTTCTTCGACACCTTGAACGCGCCCAGACTCTTGCCGTACGACTTGCCGTACCACACTGAACGTTCACGCAAATCTGCCATACGGTATCTCCAGGTGGGTGGGCACCATACCTGTAACTGGGGAGGTTCCCCAGCTGGCTGGTTTTGACCCTACCTACACCACCAAACCCCCAGGTTTGTGCGACCCCCCCCCCAGCAATCCTAAAAAGTGCCAATTTTAGGGTTTTTTCAGTATATTTTTGACTAAAAATCGAGCAAAAAGTGCCATTTTTCCTCTCCAGACCCCCCCCCCAGAAGTGCTCGGACCAACACCTGTGTGCTCCACGATGTGCGTGCGTGCGTGTCTACATGCGCGTGCGCCGAATGAGATTCACGAGCCGCGCACGCGCGTAGTATGCACGTAGGCGCGCCAAGGCAGACGCGCAAGCGCGCACCCAGTAGCTCCTCGTTGGCGCGGACGAGTCGGAAGGCCCTGTAGAAGATGGCGCCCTGATACTGGAAGGCGACCACGTTCTGCTCCGCCTCGACTAAAAGACGGACCGGGACGCACACGTCTACGCTGCACGCACGCACCGGCACGCACGAACACACGCACAGGTACGCACGCACGCACGCACGCACGCACCGGCACGCGCGCACGCGCCGGCACGCACGCACGTACATCTGGAGCTGTTGACGAATCGGAGCCAGTTGGAGCGCTCCACGTCGCTGCCGTCGACGAAGACGAACTCGGGCGATCGGCGGTAAGTGCGCAGCTCCCACGCGTAGCCGCTGCTGTCCGCCGTCTCGCGGCGACCGCGCATTACGCCCTAAGAGTCACGCCCATTTCGCCGCGCGCGCGCGTGCGATTGGCGCAACAAAGGGCAGCAGCGAATGGCCTAGTGGTTAGAGAGTCGGCCTCAAGCGGGTTCGATTCTTGGTGGAGCCACTCAAAGAGCATTTTTTTACCTATCAATCGATTTTCTCGCGCTATCGCTGCCCTAGATTACAGATGGCGTTCCTCCGAATATCTTTGGCTAGTTACGCGGCTCTAAACAAGAATTCATGCTATGCAGACCATTGACGGCCTCCTGGCGTTTCTCTTAATCCAACAAAAAAAGTAACGCCCAAAGAGTGACGCCCAAAAAGTTGCACCTGGTAGGGTCCAAAAAGTACGCCTTCGGGAATGTCGACGGTGGTAAAGACGCCCAAACCGGCGTCGGGAATCTTCGACCTGCCTATTTCCAGGAATTGGGGCAGCGACTGCACTGCGCGCGTGTACAGGAGCGTCCGCGTGCGTGACGCCCCGACGTCCGGGCGTAACTTCTGGGCGTGACTTTTCCTGTCGACGTGGCGCGACGCCTTGTGCACGACGTCGTCCTGGACGTGCAGGAAGGGGTGCTGGGGACAGCAGCCTTGACCGAAAAAGGCGTCGCAGACCTCGCAGTCTAGAAGGACGAAGGCTCACAATGATTTGCGTGAACGTGCGTGCGTGGGCACACTAGTAACTGGGGAGGGGCAGAGGGTTCCAATCTCCTCTACACGACCCCCCCCCCTCCCCCGACCAACATTCCCTGAAGTTCACAGAACCATTGGTGTTCGCATCGAAAAACTTAGCACCAGTTGGCGAGCAAGCATACACACACACACATACACACGCACACACACACACACTCGACACCCAGACGCAAACACGTACAAGACGAACGCACGCACAGATATGGTCGTCCTTTAGGTCCTGCAAGCCGGTGCTGGTAGCGGTTGATGAATCCAGCTTCTTTCCGTAGAGAAACTTGCCGCTGGAGAGTTTGTCTTTATCCGGCTCTAGACGCACCCTGACAACCACTGGTGGTTTCTCGGCCGAATTTTCCGGGGATTTTCCATCGACGGACACCCTGCTGGTCCTGCAGTCCAGGTACAGCCGAGGGGGAGGGTGCTTTGCCGACATTACTCCCCCACCTGTGAGGTGTTATTTTGGTGTATCTGTATCGAAGTTATTGTGGTGCGTATAGCATACATTGTGCAGTGTCACCACTATGGTCGTCATTGACTAAAAACAAAAAAAAGATAAAGATGCGTTCAATTTCCATGAAAAGCGGTAGCCACACAGACACACGCAATTTCCAGCCATATTTTCAACCTTCAAATGTTACGTTCTATACTAAAGTTCAAATCTCGTGCTGCATAGGTAGATCAAATTGCTGTTTTTTTTGTGACACAGGACGCCGTTCACACGCACAGCAGAACCATTTACTCCTGTCGCTTTCCAACCGTCGTTCGACGCACCAAAATAACCACGCGACCACTGACACGCCGGCCTGCCTATCAATCGTCGTGCATACAACTCGCCAACAATCACCCCCTTCAAACCTTTATAATTTGAGTCATTAGCACGAGGGGGAGGCTAGTAGAGAGTTTTGCCCCAAGTTAAGTGCGTGTGTGTGCACCCGCGTGCGTGCGTGCATTGTGACCAGCGGGGATATATAGGCGAGTGGCGCTAAATGGGTGCGTGTATAAACCACCGACACAGACACGGCTAAGCCAAAACGGCTGCATAAATACCAGCGGTGCTGTCAAAACCAGGCGAACCTAATCAACAACCAATTGTGATCCAGCGTTTGCCAATCCTGCAGCCATTGCAGCATCAAACATTAAATTATTTTATTAAATTATCCGCGATTAAACCACGCAAATTGGCTTTAATTATTCACTTAAAAGGCGCACATATGTGCCCACAGTGACAAACGGTTGTGCAAAAAAATCAGTTCATTTCTACAACAAATTGAAATGGTTGCAGGATGGCTTCCTCCACTCGACAGGATGACTTCCTCCACTCGACATGTACCAACGAGAAATGGGCAGTCACTTGCAAGAACAACAGACTACCGTACGCACTTCAATAAAACGCAGTTCATTTCGTAACACAAACCACAATATGGAAAGGAGCAACGATTTTCTATCCAAAAGGCTTTTCCGTACAAATTCCAATTACAAATAGCGAACCCTGCACTGTCAGCGGGTTTGAGTTGAAGCTCTCCAGATTTTGACTACAGTATCTACTCCAATAACCGCTGGTGGCTGAACAATCCTTTACAATATGCAGACGCAGCAGTTATTCGAAGCACACCACAAGCGCATGTGTAGGCGGGTCAATCTTGTGCACCATGCGCAATTATTTGAGTAGTAGGGGGTACAGTAGACGCAGTACTACGGCAGTGGGCCTACTGTATGAACACTAGCGATTGCCACCAGTGGCGTTGTTGCTGTTGTTGGATTGTTTGTCCTTCTGACGCAGCTTCATCGCCTTGTAGTGCGCTCGCTCCAATTCCTCCTCCGTCAGCTTCAACTCCACCACCTGGAGGAAAGTAAAAATTCGAAAAAAGGAACTGCATTATTTTAGTGCAATTCTTCCACTCCAGACATCTACCCTACCCACCTCCACTTTTGGCTCTGGGGACACCCCCCCCCCCAGAGAAGGGGACATTGCCCCCCCCCTCACCTAAACACGGCCAGACCGGGTGAGAGGTATAGGATTGGAGGGGAGGGAGGGGGGAGGCAGTCCGCAAGGAAATCAAAAGAGTCAAGTCAAAAGCAAGCGTTTTTGCATGAATCAAGGATCATCCCCCTTCACGCCCCATTTCTGCTTTTCGCCTATTCTCCACAACATAAGTTCCTCCTTACTCCCCATAAAAAAAGTTCAGCGCACCGAAATAACGCCAAAACTCACTCTGTTGACTAGGAATTCCTCTTCCATGATTTGGGGCGGCAGATTCCTCAGGCGTTGGACCACGGCGTGCAGATCGCTGCACTGGGACACCTCCCTCCTGCTGCCCAGACCGTACCGAAATAGCACCACAGCGACTTTGAAGAGGATCTTGACACCTAAATAAGAGAAGGGTTATTTCCGTCACCAAGCCTACATATATGTAGTGTAAATAGGTACGTATTTCTTGGTGGGGTCTAACGGTGTTATTTTGGTGTCTTCTGCTTTGAAAGCATCAAAACGAACAGAAACACGCTATTATGTCACTTTGGAGAGACTGAGAAAAAAACACTTGGTGGCAGGGGGTGGGACCACCGATTGCGCGACAGCCTTGCGTTTACAACGTCAGCCCATGAACAACAAAGCCCTCTCAATCGCCAGTCGCCACCACTTAATTAATTATAGACGATTTGCGACTATCTACAACTCTAGACATACCATAGTGGTTAATAACAACTCGCAGGAATACATTATCCTAGCTGAAAATGAGATCCGTGAAATGAAATGACAGCATTTCGAGATGAAAGTAATTATCTACAAACTACCCTTTCGAGAACAAGCCCACACTTTAATGCAGCCCGCAAAACATTCCTATCAATGCGCAAGTAAATCAACTAAAACAAACTCCAGCAAACCTTCAGATGGGCAATACAAGACCATTAAACGCGGAGCGCGTTTATCAGAAGTTTGATTGAAATGCTTGTACCCAACCAATTGTAATAAAAAAGAGAAAAAAAAACATGTTTCACACACCCACTTCAAAATACAGCAGACATTTGCAAATCTGCTTCTTTCGCAGAGAGGGCCGGATGCGAGGCAGCAATTATTCTCACCGTATCATGCATATATTACAAAATAATATTCATTAAAAAAAAAAATAAAATACCTTCGCAGAGAAACATATCCCAGACGCGGAGTACTGTAGGCCAGGGTAGGGTGCGCGCAAACACGCACATGAACCACTCGACCATGTAGAGCACGGGGTCAACGCTGTGCTTTTTCTAAATATTAACTTTTTTATTTGAAAGTCGATTTTTTTTTTGACAAAATATGCGAGAGATTGATTGGTAAAACACAATTATGCTCGGTTTTATTATGCTCGCACAATTAACAAAATTACCAGCAAATTGTAGCTCAGGCGAGATTTCTCTTTGAGAAGGCGAAATAGAATGTCGCCGTCCAGTTGAATCGCTTCCTCAAATTGTGAATCCATTACGTGCGTGCGTGCGTGCCGGTGCGTTCGTGCCTGTGCCTGTGTGTGTGTGTGTGTGTGTGTGTGTGTGTGTGTGTGTGTGTGTGTGTGTGTGTGTGTGTGTGTGTGTGTGTGTGTGTGTGCCTGTGCGTGTGTGTGTGTGCCTGTGCCTGTGCGTGTGTGCCTGTGCGTGTGTGCCTGTGCCTGTGCGTGTGTGCCTGTGCCTGTGCCTGTGCGTGTGCCTGTGCCTGTGCGTGAGCGTGTGTGTGTGTGTGTGACTGTGCCTGTGCGTGTGTGTGTGTGTGTGTGTGTGCGTGTGTGTGTGCGTGCGTGTGTGTGTGTGTGCGTGTGTGTGTGTGCGTGTGTGTGCGTGCGTGCGTGCGTGTGTGCCGGTGCGTGCGTGCGTGCATGTCTGTGCGGGTGTGTGCGTGCGTGTGTGCGTGCGTATCTGTGCGTGGGTGCATGTGCGTGCGTGCGTGCGTTCGTGCTGGTGCGTGCGTGCGTGGCGTGCGTGCCGGTGCGTGCGTGCCTGTGCGTGCGTGCCGGTGCGTGCGTGCCGGTGCGTGCGTGCCGGTGCGTGCGTGCCGGTGCGTGCGTGCCGGTGCGTGCGTGAGTGCCTGTGCGTGCGTGCCGGTGTGCGTGCGTGCTGGTGCGTGCGTGCGTGCTTAGGCTTACGCGCGTGCGTGCGCGCGCGTCTCACCAGTCCGGCGCTGTAGTATCCAGGCAGATACTTGTGGCAGATCTGGACGAAGACAAAGAAGGCCTCCTTGATGGGCATGTGCATCAGTAGCGTCGCCGCTATGGGCGCCTGGCCCTGACAATATCCCTCTTCTGGGTGCAGCACCGTATACGCCTTCAGAAGCCGAAAAAGATCGTCCTGCCTGGAAGAAAAATTCAATCAAATAAATTCCTGCGAACGACGTTTTATTATTACACGCAATGAAGGACCACGCTCTCTTATAGACGCCAGGAAACACTTAGAGTGCAAATTCGCTATCGAACACCAACCGATTACCCAATTTTCCCAAAAGGGCCTTTTCTGGAGAACAGTTCGTGTTCCGGAAACTGCCGATGGATGTCCTTCTCAATGTCGTCCACCCATTTGCCGCCGGGAGAGCCGTCCAGCCTCTAAATTGGAGGGGAACAAGTTGAAAATGGTCAAAAAATTTAAATTGCGTTACTGTCCGCACTAGCAGCACGAACCACACTTGGAACTAGAGTTTAGGCCACTGTTTGCACCAGTTTTGGCAATTTGCGGTGTGGGGGGGGGGGGACATGAAAGTAACTGCGGGTACCCACCCCAGTCGGCAACTTTATTTACCCTTTCCAATTTTTCAACCTGGCTAGTCTATAATCTATAATTATAAAAAATTTTAGTGTATTGCTCTCACTCTTTACAGTTTTTGGCCCTAAAACAGCTAAATATCGCTAGTGATACCTGTTTGACCAACAAGTGACTATTTAGACACTCTTTTGGTACACTTGTCTCCTTCTGGCATCCCCCTCCCCTCCAAAATCGGGATTATCCCCCCCTCCTCCCAGATAAAAAAATCGGTTACATGTGGGGGGGGGGGAATAACTACGGTAAACGAAATAAGAAAACGAAGCATAGAAAATTCAAAATCAGACTCTTCACCTGTTCTGAAATTTCTAAAATTCTTGAACCGAACTGAACACTTACCCCCACCCCCCAGAAAAAAACACACCTATGTAGATTCCCCGTGGGGCCTAGTGCAATTCGAAAATTGTTTATGAATAAAAATAAAGCCAAATTACTAAAAAAAACTACCTCAAAGAGATCCTTATTCCGTTCGTCGTCCATGTGAAAGGCTGCGCCCGACAGGAATTTCCAGGCCCGCCCCCGCAGAGCGGGAGGGACCCCCTTCCGACAGCGCTCCTTCACCTTTTCGAATCTGGGGGAGAATTTTAATTAGTAATTAATTTAAAATATGCATGAGTCATGCGTACATGCAGATTACGGTGTAGCATTGCATGTGCATGCGTGCGTGTGTGTATGGAGGTATACCCAGTGTCGCACACTCTACCGATTTTCGGCGAACCCCTTCCCTCCCCCCCCCCCTTCCGCTAACTTTTATTTTCTGAACCTCACGGTAATGGATTTTCTCACTAAAAATTGTGCCTGCGGCACTGTATTTATGCACTTTTACACCATTTTTTTATCGAAACTACCCATAAATGACTTTCAAGTCACAGTCAAGTCTGACTTTCAATTTATATGCAGATTTATATGCAGATTTATATGCAAAAAGTACAATTTTCGATAGAATTGCGATTCAAAACAAAAAATCCACCCCAAAAATCCCGAACTACCAAACCCAGTGTCTTCAAAAAAATGCCGACTCACCCCTCCCCTGTGGCCAGGAGGGGGTATCCTGAGGTAGCATCAGGGACCTCACCATACCCCTCTGCGCATTGTCGCGGTTCTTTATTACGGTATGCATGCATACATGCATGCATGCATATCCGCAGGGTTACGGTACCTATTGTTCATGTAGTGGGGCCAGCGCTCGAACATCTCGAGCCATTTCGACTCGCGTCGCCGCAGCGCCGCCAGCGACAGCGGAGAGGACAGCGCCAGACTGAAAAACCGAGCGAAATCGGACCATTAAGAGCGAAATTACCGAGCATTTACACTATATTTAATAGGAAAAATCGGTAGAAACTAGAAACATGGTTTTTTTTCTAAACTGCTCTGCGGGGATGTGTAGGGGGATCGCTTGGGGGGGGGGGGGGTGCAGTTTTGAAACGCGAGCTGCAAGATTGACGGGAAAAATCGGCAAAATACTCTCACCCCCCCACTTGAACTGAGCGAAACCGACTAGTTGGCATTCGCTTTTATTTGAGCACATACAATTGCAGACACCGATAAAAATTCAGGGGGGGGGGGACGAAGGCGCAAAAAACAGTCAAAAAACGCACCGATTCAGCGCCGGTTCGGAGACGAAAAAGCCGTAGCGATCCGTGCCGATATCGGTGGCGATCGAGTTGGTTTCCTCGTCCGAGGCGGGCCGGCGGGCATTTGAGGTCGAGGGCCGCGCCTTGCCGTCTACGGCCGCAGCGGTCGGCGGCCACTGTTCGTCCAGGGAAATTGGAGGGTCCATTTTTCAATTTGTTTTTCTCTCTCTCTCTCTCTCACGAATTTCCCCAAAAAAAAGAGACGGATGCGTGCAGAGGAGAAACTAAAACGCGTGGGGAGCTCTGTAAACGGTCAAAAGCTAGCTGAAAACGTTTTGAAATTTCGAGAAAAGCAGCGAATTACCGGTGATACTTCGATCACACTCTGTGAAGATCTTCAGATACAACCGTGCGGTTAGGAAAGCGGTCGGTGCGTAGCGAGGTGAAAACACCTTTATTAGTCACTCAAAAACGAACGCGCCTCCTAAAGCAATGAATCATCCACGTGGTGGCAACACGCAGCGGCACACCACACGTGCAGCCAATTCTTATAGTGGGGGGGGGGGGGTCCTTACAGCAGGGGGGGGGGGGGTTTACATCGACAGCACGGGGTTTTGAGTAACAACTGGCTTTGACTTCATAACAAAAATTAATGTAATGCTTTTTTTTATATTCTCATGTGAGAAAAGGGATATAGGGGACAACCAGCCAGCTGCACGCATGGCGGAACCTATGTGTTTTCTCTTATGAAATGGCGAAGTAAAATCAACGAATTTTTTGGTCATTGCGCGCGCGAACAAACGAACGCGACCGTATTTCCATACTGGGCAAGACACGTGGAGAGAAATGAATTATTTCTGGATTTTTCTTTGAGCGATCACTATCTTGCTTCGGAGCGGGAGAGCTAAAAATGCTAAAAAAAACTTTAATCAAACAGAAATTTAGACATTTTCAGCCCTCCATTTACACCCTCTTTATAGCACAACTCCATCAGACACCTCATCTCTAAAATATCGCACCTATGCGCGTACCACGATTATTCAAATTGATATTCACATGCGTAAACACGAGAGTATATGTCAAAAGAATTCGAACCACAACGACGAGTCGTAGGGCGCGCCATGGCGCAAGATGCATTTAAAAACAAAATAAAAATAAAAAAGTGGAAATTCAAAGCGTTTGGTTGGGATTTACGGCCGTCGGTAGAAGAACTGACGACTTCAAGGCCTCTATCTGATCCACGCCCAATTGCAGCTTTTCCTGCAATTTATTTTAGTGTTCTTTTTGAGTAATAATGCTTAATTTAATGGACGTAACGCAACAACCCCCACCCTACTTGTCCCCCGCCCCAAGAAATGTGCAAGTTTTTCCCAACCTCTCCATATTGTCAAGATGCGTGTTTTTGTTGCTATTTGCGCCATTAATTACGAAATATACCTATTTCACGCGATTCTGGTGCAAAATCTTGCTGTCTAGACCCTGATCTGGCTTCCGGGCCTCCGAAAATCTCCTCCTGCCCCCATACCCCCCCCCCCAAAAAAAACTGGCCCCACACCTTCACCCTCACCCCGCAAGCACACGCACGCATCGGCACGCAGCAACAACAGCTGGCCACCTCGATGAGTTTCTCATCCTGCAGCAAATTCCTCTGGGCGTCCATGAAGAAGTTGTAGTCGGCGACCGTTTCGGCTGGCAAACTGTCGGTCAAGAGGTCCATGATCTGCTCCTCCCGATCCTGCAGCGTTCCCTGCAGTCGGCCCAACTCCACCAACTGAGTCTCCACGCGCTCCCGACGCCGCTCCAGCGAGCGCTGAATATATTGAAAAATTAAGAAAATGAAATCACGCATTGCTTGAGAATCACGAGCTGCTGCTGTATGCCCCCCCCCGCCTCCTAAAAAAAAACAGCTGAGAAAATTCGAAAGCGCCAATCCCGCTGTAATCGGACTTGCAGGCTTTAGGGTGAAGTGTAGTTTTTTGGGCGGGCGGGGTCTCTTGACGAAAAACACCGAGGGGGCGGGGGATTGAGAAAACTTCGTGAATTGGGTTGGCTTCAGATTAAGGGCGCCCTCCCCCCCCCCCCCCCCACACACACACACTGACACAGACAGTGCTCGCAAAACGGTCACTGAAAAGTGGACTCATCGCACCCTCTCTGATTTGGGGGACGCGGCCGCGGCGGGAGCCAATACCTCCTTGAGTCGTGCGAGCTGCGCCTCCAACTTGTAGCGTAACCGGCCCAGCTGCGTCGCCTCCTGCAGCAAAGTGCATGCAGTTTGTGGCTGCGAGACATGGAATGGTTTTATAAGTAAAAATTGACACATTTTCATTTGGTACACGGGACAGCGTTTGCGCGAATGGGTTTACGTGAAATTAAAACGGAACGCCCATGAAATTGACAAAAATCACTAAAATAAAAGACCCGTGCCATGCACACGTGCCTGCATGTGGAAGTCGAGCTTGTCGGCGGCCCTGGGGTCGGTGGAAGAGGCTGCAGCCCTGAGCGCCTCGACGACAGCCTTGCCCAGCTGCTCGTTGGACGCCTTCTCCGCCTGCAGGGACCGCTTCTCCTTTCGCAGCACCTCGAGCTTCGACGAGAGACGCTCGATTAGCACCAGCTACAACGGGGCAGATTGACAGGACGGTGCGAGCAACGCAGCGGCGCTCTCTGTTCATTGACTGCTGCCAGTGAGGACTCAGTCAACCCGATCCTGAACGGCTGGCTCGTTCCCCTAACGGGCGGGAATTGTCACTGCCGCCCTGGTTGGTTTTGCTGGCCGGCAGCTCAAGAGACGCCCAGGACATACAGCTCCCAGAGGAATACCTGTAACTGGGTCTGGCAGAGTGGGGGGGGGGGGTAGCTGGCCGATTTTGGGGGAGGGGGTCTCCGGAGCAAAAAGTGGGGGGGGGGGTAGCTGGCCATTGTTTGAGTTATAATGGTACTTTTTGGTCTAAAATGGGTATAAAAAGGGTGTAAACAGTGTTATTTAGCTGTTTTATGGTCATATAACACTGAAAAACACTGAAAAACACCAACAGTTACTCACCTTTATCGTTTTACACTTGACGAAAATCCTTTGGGAAAATTCTGGGGGGGGGGGGGGGTCGGGGGGGTGGTTGAAAAACTAGTGGGGGCCCCCCAAAGCCCCCCCCCCAACCACCCCCCCCCCAGTTACAGGTATGCCCAGAGGAGACCAACCTGCTGTCCAGACAGCTCTGCCAACCACGTCCCAGACATGGTCGGAGCCGTCTGGACTTCAGGTTGGTCTCCTATTGGGGTGGCAGTGACAATTCCAACCCATTAGGGGAGCCAGGATCGGGCTTACTGGGTCTCATCTCTCACTAGCAGCAGTCGATTGTGACCAGAGAGAGGCCCCCGCGATCATAGAAGCGGCCCACAAACAAACAAACAGCCATGTCCCAGTGGCTCAGTGGTCGGGAAGGGGGGAGGGGGATTCAATTCAACCACCACCATGGGCCATCAGACGGCCCATTTCTGCTGGTCGGAGAGCTTGCCGCAAGAGTGGCGCCCCATCTGACCCTCGCGAGAGAGCAATACTGGCCCGCCCCAATCATTGACTGTTTCTGGCTGTGTGATTGTTGAGCTGAGTTGCCAGTGTCAAAACATGTTTGCCACGTGTGCACGTCGCGCGCACTAGGTGTTCACTCCGTCATTACCACAGCCACAAAACAATTCGACACCGCCAGCCCCCCCCCCCCAAATTTGATCCATCTCGGGTACATTCAGACAGTGTGCGTGCGTTTGTCCGCATGTTCTGACTGGCACAAAGTCGGCTGTACAACGCCCCTCTGGCAGTCAGTTCGCACTCTCGAGTGTCGCCGCCTCGGCAACCAGTATCATTTCCTTTCATCCCCCCAGCCCCTCCCAAATCCCACCTTCTCCCTCTCCAAAGTCGAGAGGTCGTCCTTCTCGTCGTCGTCGTCGTCGCTGTCTTCGTTCATGGCTGCAGCACCGACGGGCGGCCTTTGGGGAGGCGGTGCGAATTTCCCTTTCGACGATGAGGCGGCGGCGCTGTTGTCGTCGTCGCCGCGAGCTGACGGCGACGACTGGGCACAAAAGAACAAATCGGCGCCCTTGAGTCGAGTGGGCGAGGAGGCAACCGCCGGCGGCGGCGGCTCTCCTCGCAGTCGGGACGGCTTGCGCGGCACGGGCGGCGGAGGGCCGGTCCCCAGGCGCTGTCGGCCCGCGGCCTTCAACGGCTCGCCGTCCACCCCAATCGGAGACACCTCGACCGTGGGCTTGCCCGCTGCAACCGGGCCAGCGTTGCCCTGAGCGCTTGCTTGCGCGCGTGCCGGTCTCACAGTGCGAGGCGAGGTAGTGGGTCCTCGGCTGCGGCGCCAGGGCGGGCTGCTGCGGTCTGTCCATGGCGTCGGCGTAGCTGTGCCGCTTGGTCTGCAGGGGCGGCGTCGAGCGGTCGCGCTCATTGAACGAGCGAATCTTTTCCAGTACACTCGGCCCTTGGTGAGGACGCTCCCCCAGCGTAGCGGCTTCTGCCATGTCAGTCGACGGCACGTGTTCCACCTCGGGCTTGGCGGCGGAGCTGAAAAAACAACAAACGCTCTCCTACACTCCGGCTGGCAGGGGTGAGACAGCGTGAAGACGGGCGGCGGCGTGAATCAACCGGCGCGCGCGCGCGGAGTGTTGCATTCTCGCTCTCGCTCGCCAGCCGTCGTCAGACGACAGCGTGCCACGCGCACGCGCAGACTGAAGACTGGTGGCTGGGAGGGCGAGCACAAGCGAGCGTCGCGCTGCTCGACAAAGAAGGAAGGCGGGGCGGCGACCGGGCGACGACCTAATAGACGCGTGCCTGCACTGAGACGACGCCGTGGGGATTTCAAATTGAGAGGGAGAGCGGACGACGACGACGCGACGCCAAGTGGCGCGGCGAAGCGAGCAAACGCAGCACCGACAGAAATACATCGTGGTCGTCGTGGGTGGGGAGGGGTGGGGTGTCTGTCTGTCTGCCTCACCGTCTGCTGCTTGCGTAGTATAGTACAAGCGACAAAGTATGAGTAAGTAGTGACCCAATAGAACGACAGCCCCAAGGGGCGAGGGGGCGGGTTAAGAAAGACCCTGAGCAATCTGTCGTCAAAGGAGAGAGAGACAGCAGGCACCTCGGAGGGCAGAGAGGGCGGATTGAGAGCAACAGGAAGGATGAAAGAAAAAGGCCGCAGGTGCTAGGCGCCGACACGAGCGGTCTAAGGAGCTTTGCTGCGAGAAAGGCGGAACGGACGCAGACAAACAGAGACCGACCGATGACATATGTGCCAATACGATTGGCGCGCGCGTCGTCAGTCTCTGCACGTGCGTGTGGACCGGTGCGTGCGTGGGTGCGTCGAACTGCGGTCAATCGTTCTATAGTCCTGACGGGAAACGTGGCGCAAAAACTGTGACGCGCAGTCGTCGCGAAGGGCGGCGGCGACAGAAAGACTTTCAAAAGAGAGGCGTGTCGGCGGCGCCACGACTTTCCCGAACGCAGGCGTGGGAAGAAACGCAACAGAGAATCAGTAGCAGCGGCCGATAGCAATTAACAAGCGCTCGTGCGCCACAATGCGGTGCCTTCTCCCAACAAAAGATTGGTTAACAAAGATACGGACGCCGCTCACCCACACAATGTAGTTGGGGAAATACAGCCGCCAAGAACATGCACAGACTCGTAAATTGAAGTTGGTTGACATGACGACGGGATTAGAGCAACGCGCTGTACATAAAACAAATGTGCTTGCAAATCTTCTGCGTTTAGAATCGGCCCAACTGGTGGTGGGCTGAAAACCATACATGTAACTGGGATTTTGAAGGTGTGGGAGGAGGGTCGGAGACCATTCTGGGGGGGGGGGGTAAGCAGAATTGAAGTGGGAGGGGGTATCAGAGGGTTAAAAAGTGTACCTAAACAGTGTCAAAATACCGTAAACCCTATAATTGGCCCCCCCGGGGCTAATTTTTTCGTTCGAGCTCTAGCTAGGAGGGTGTATAAGTATAGGGGGGGGGCTAATTATAGGGGGGGGCTTATAAACTGGAAGTGTCGATGAGTGGGAAGATGTGTGGGCAAAAAGGCGCGTGGAGGCGATTTTTAAGGGAAAAAGGCGCTGTGCACACACGTTGGTACACTCTAACACACTCTCACACAGTCTCACATGCACATACGTGTACATACATACACATACGCGACCATACATACACCCAGACATGGAAACATGTGCCTTTTAGACGATGGTTCATTTAGGGAGGGGGCGTAATTATAGGGGGGGGAAGCTTATTAACTCAAAGTGGTCTTGGGAGGGTGTATTATTATAGGGGGGGGGCTAATTATAGGGGGGCTAATTATAGGGTTTACGGTAGGCACTTTTTGGTCAAAAATGGATTGATGTAGGTATAAATAGCGTTATTTAGCTGTTTTATTGCGAAACAACACTAAAAAGGACGAAAAATACACTACTTTTTATTGGCAGGGATGTTGCTCCGACTCTCTCACCAATTTAATCACTCCTCGTTCTCTCACCACTCTCTACTACTTTTTATAATTGTAGACAAGTTGGAAAACTTTAGAAAATTCTTGGGGGGTTGGGGGCATACCTGTAACTGGGGGGGGGGGGGGGGGGGGGGGTCCCTCCCCCCACTTGCTGGTTTTGACCCTACCCACGTCCCCCCCCCCAACCCTGCCCCCAGGTTCGTGCGAAACCCCACCCAACCCCCCCAGACTTTTTGAAAACTTTCTACTACATACTATATTGCTAAATAAATGCACTTTGTACAGTGTTTTTGAGCAAGAATCGACCCAAAAGTGTCTAGTTTGCGTTATTTACAGTGTATTTCGGCTAAAAAGTACCTATTTTCAGGCTTTTACAGTGTATTTTTGACTAAAAATAGACCAAAAATTGCCCATTTTTTCTGCCCAGACCCCCCCCCTCCTCCAGATTTTCACCCCACCCACCACCCCCCCCCCCCCAGAAAGTGCCCGAACCCTCCCCCCAGGTCCAATTCCCGGTTACACCTATGGTTGGGGGGAGTGCTGGGGGGTAAACTTCCGAGTGGGTGGGTGGTGGCCCTCCCCCCCCAGCTACATGTACGCTGAAAACTTTCATCGCATTCTAAAATGGAATCAAAATGAAAGAAATGAAAGCTCGAAACAGCCGTCTCCAACAACAATCAAATTGGTCAGTGACGCCGACAGGTGACATATTTCCAGCATGATTCAACTCTCAATGGAAAGCAAGAGCTCTTGGGCTCAATGGTGAGCTTTTGCTTTTGAAAGCGAGAAAAATGCGTGTACATGCACGTCGCAGTCTCACTGCTGCGATCTTTAAAAGGTAATAAAGAGGCAGATGGCTACAATCAGTGGTTGGGGTGGCGTTCACGGTTACACAGGCAGGAGGAGTCGCAGAGAGATCACTATTGCTATTACAAAAAAATAAAAAAAATCGCACCCTTCGCAACGTTGTCGGTTGTGTCTCTGTTCCTCAAAGGCGTCTTCCTCGACGAATTGTCCATCCGCAGTGCTGGAGGACGAACTCGTGGTGATGGGGGTCAATAGCTGCGTCGTCGAGCCGATGATACCTTGCTGATACCGATCTTGTTGGTACTGTACATCTTGTGATAAGTCTTGTTGAGATCTGCTGCTGCTGTGCTGCTGCTGCTGGGGAATGGTATTATCATCAGTAGAGATAATGGACTCCTTGACCGAAGTGGACGAAGTGCTGCTGGACAAACGACGGTAGGGGTCGGTGCGACGCGAAGACGAGCACGTGGAGGTGATGTCGACCGAGAGACGCGACTCGTAGTGGAATTGCTGCAAGCATAAAACGTGTTTTGCCGCAATCACAAGAATGATGTTCAGCTTTAGTTTGAATGGCGCATGAGGCAAGTCAGACAGGCTCGCAGACAAGCTCCCAAGCAGACAAAAGACTTTACACTTCGTTCTATAGTTTCTCAACGTTTTCATTATTTTCACATTCTTAAGGTCCGTCTCACAATTCGAAATCACGCTCCTGAAATGAATTCGAAATAATAAAGTCCAACGTCAGAAAAAACGCCTGTAAGGTCGTGTTGTAGTGGGTGGCGCGTTGATAAAGCATAGTCTGATCTGATCATAGTGCGGGACTCACGCCGCCAATGTCAGCCGCGGGACTCCGCTGTTGTTCGAACGTCTCTTCAAAAGGTGACAGCGGCGAGCTGGCCTTTATGGACTCGTGCACCATCGCCTTTTGCTGCTGGCGGCGCTTGTGGAGCTGACCGAACAGCTTCTTACTGGTTTCCCTCGTCGTCTCCACGTCCCGCCTGAGCAACTGGTCACCGGAACCGGTTTTGGTGGTGTTCTCGGCGGAAACGGGGTTCAAATGCGCAGTGTTCGAAGTGAGAAAGGCCATTGCAAGCGAGACGGACTAGCTGAGAAGCTTTATTTCACATGACACGGCGACAGTGTGCGCGTGTGGGCGAAGAAACAGCGTTGCTACAAGCGGGCACTTCCCACATTCTTAATGGCGCCGTGCAAAAAAAAGTTCAGTTAATCGGGAAAAGCAAGTTCATTGTGCCATTGTGCCATTGTGCCATTGTGCCGAGAGAAACACACCATAATATTTTAAATGCGTCGACGCTCAGTGCTCAACTGTTAAATACAAAACAACGCGGGCACCACATGCTCGCAGTTGGGCTATTTCCAAAAGACGCAACAGACGCAACGGCTTAAAATTAGGCTTAGACTTTGGCTTTTGCTTAGGCTTAGGCTTTTGCTTAGGCGTAGGCTTTTGCTTAGGCTGAGGCTTTTGCTTAGGCTTAGCCTTCGCTTAGGCTTAGGCTTAGGGTCTGTTGCGTCTGTTGCGTCTGTTGCTTTTTTTGGTAATTGCCCGCAACGGATCTTTCTTTTTGAAGTTCTATGTAGAGAAAGTGTGCTAGAAAATGAGCGACGACAAAGCAAACGACAACATCAGCTCGGAGGGCTTGCTGAAGCCGCACTTTGTGGATTCGGTAGACGAGGCACTGTCTGTGCTGCTGCCCAGCGGAAAACTCAGCGAGTTGGCGTCGGCTCGCAAGGTGGCCGCTCAGTTTGCCTGCGGGTTTGAACGAGTGCTCCTTTCTCGTCGACTGCCAAGCCCTGGCAAATCCGCTGGACCTATATGTCGACTCCTATGGAAAGTGGGGCCAGGGCCAACGCTTCTACCGCTTCCTGACAGCAGGAGCCCATCGCATATATTCTTGCGGTGTATATAAATTTTATTTATTTTATGCTTATAAACGGAATTAGGGTTAATCGCCATTTTTGAAGAGATTAGGGGGTAATTCGGGATTTTGGATTGCAAGCATTGATATTCTCCCACCCCCCCCCCCCCCCACGCCCGCGCATTTGCACTTGTGCTTATAAAAGTTTTGCTTTGAAGAAGTTTGTTTTAATCTCTTGTGCATATGCGATGAGCAGACCTCAAAAGTGGAAAAAAACGCAAGTTGGATGCAGAAAATGGGTGGAAGTGGAGACTCGGTCGAAACAAGTACTCTCACCCTGATGTGGCCAATGATAATTTCCAGAAGCGTGTCTTTTTGTTGGAAGAAAACGCCCAGAACTGCCTGCAACAGAAGCTCGCCTTGATATCGTACAGGTGGTTGGTTAGCTGTTTTAGGGGAAAAAACCTGAACAGGCGAAGAATACATTACTTTTTTTAATTGTATATAGGTTGAAAAACGTTAGAAAAAATTGGAGTGTGTGTGGGTGGGGGGGGTGGGGAGGGGTACCCTTCCGACTGGTGTGGCAACTGATACGTCTGTGATTTCCGTTACAGATTCCTCCCACATTTCTAGCCTGTTCTTGTTGGTGTTGATCGAGAAGAAGGTCGTTGCGTTGTAGCTAATCGTGTTTAGTAAGAACACGTCAGCAACCTCCCCCCCCAGTTACATGTACGGTTGAAACACTTTTGTGTGCGTGCGACTAGCAAGAGTGCAAGACACTTTGTTTTCTTTACAAGACACGTTTGTAGGTACACTGGGCGTGAACCTTTGACTGAGCTGAAGCCTAGTGCATACAAGGGGAGCAAGAAGACCGAGACTCCTTTCTACCACACGCGTCCGAGCGTGTTGGACGGGATGAAGGAGCGGAGCAAGCACATGCCGCCCCGTCACAACGTCCAGGCGACGTTGGACGACGCCGGTGGACTGCTCAACGTCACCGGTCCTTCAGAGTTGGCCAGGAGTCGTGCCCAGGTGATGATTTGTGCATGTCGTTCGTCAGTCTTCACTGATCAGATCTTGCGGTGAGACGTGCTGATTGGGTTTGCAGGCCAGGGGGTTAGGAGGTCGCGACGGGGGGGGGAGTAAAGCCACACGGAGAAAAGACTGGGCGGAGAAATTTTGTAGAGGGGGAGGGGGGGGGGGTTTACACGTTAAAATTACGGGTTGAAAAAATAACAGGTACACACTCACGTCAGCGGTGGTTTCCAGCGCCGCACCTTTGCTTGTATACTCGTCTCTTTAGGCTCGGTACTGTTCCATGGTGACAGACGGGGCGTGGAGGAGGGATCCGTGTGGACGGCGAGCAGCTGTGGACTTCAACAAACTCTTGGCGTCTATTTCTGTTGGAGGATTTGTCGTCCACGCCCAGCCAGACAAAAATATCAAAGGAGAGAATTGCTTTTTCATTTTTTTGGGTATAATAGTAACTTGAAATTCATGTTATGCCATTGCTATGCTGCTGCCCTTCTGCTCAGGTGACAAAAATATGATGAACACGTTCAAGCGGACCTGCGTCATCCGTGATGGTTGATGGTGAAGTTGAAGGACATGGGCTTCTCGGACTTCGACTCTCGCGTTCGTTTTGTGTGTCTGTGCTGTTGCGGTTATCCGTAATGGGGGGGGGGGGAGGGTGGAGTGGAGGGGAACCACACACCCGCCATTTCATAATTCGGTGTATGGAGACACTTAGCGGTATCGTTTTTCAGGCTACCCTGGAGGACATTTTTGGACTGGAGTTTGACAAGCGAGAAGGCCGTGACCGTGTGGGCGGCCTGGTCGACCTGGACGACAAGGCCACGTTCCGAGCTGCTCTGGAAAGTTTGGTTCCCATGTGGGACCAACGTCAGGAGAGAGGCGCGAAGGGGACGACGGGCCAACCCACCTTTAGTGAATATTTTACGTGCAACAAAGCGGACCTGCTGATGGAGTGTTATTTACGTGAGTGTTCACTGTTTAGCAGAGAGTTGCAATCGAAAATAGGGGGGGGGGGGCAAAGCCACGCCCCCCTCCCAGGTACTGGCATACATGTATAGTTGGAAAATTCTGGGGGGGGGGGGTGGGGAGGGGCAAAATTCCGACTGGGTGGGGGGAGGGGCAAACTTTAGACTGGGGGTGGGCACCCCCCCCCACGTTGTGTATGCTTTCAGCTTCCACAAGGACCCAGTACGGCTTTGGCGATCTGCCATCCAAGGTGACGAACAACCCAGCCGAATCGATGAATTGGCAATTGCAGCGGGAGACTGGAGGCGCGTCCCAGTCAGTGCAGCCATTGATCGATACCCTCAAGCGGTTTTGTCAACGAAAGTACAGCGAGCTCCAAACGGCCGTCTTCTCTGTTGGCGAATTGGAGATCAAGGACGAATTCACTCACCTCAAGGTTTGTGAGGGTTTCGGTTGTTGGGTTTTTGTGTCCGGGGGGGGGGGGTTGACACCACACCCCCAGAGGCCTGAGCCCACCTATGGGGGGGGGGGGGGGAGGATCGCATCTCTGTCGTCGGCGGTGTGCGATCTTTTGAGGATGGAGGGGGGACGTCGGCGGAGGGGGAAGGTGGCAGCGGCAGCCCAAAGTGCCGCAAAATCGCTTAAAAGCACCCCCTCCCCTTGTTGCAGACGTTAAGTATTTCAGGTGCATCCGTCCGTTTGGATCAATTTGAGTAGAGAAGATCGACTGGCTAGGTTGAATGCCATCTTCCAGTGCGTTGAGGTCCAGCAACCGAGCCATCTCTCACTGTCGTCCCAAAGAATTCACGAGATTCTGTCAGCTGGTGCTGTGTCCGAAATCAGTTCTGATACCGTGACGCTCGCGAAACTGTGTGTTTGCAGGAATGGTGAGCGAGGAGCTACTGAGCGAGTTGCTGCAGGAAGCTTCTGACTGGGTGGACGCGTACACCAGGGACAACAGGCGCATCTTGCAGAATCCCGACGTGTCGTCAATTTGGCACGTTTTGGACGGCGAGAATATGACGAGGGTCCGCGTCTTGAACGAGCACTCGTTCCTGCTGGAGTGCGCCTACTGTCGGCATCTGCCGGCGCGCAAGTTCGTCTGCGCGCACTCGATCGTCGTGGCCGACATCAACGGCAGACTCGACACCTACTTGGCGGCGGTGAACGAGCAGTGGGACATGGTGGGCGGACACCACCACTTCGGCCCCACCGCTCAACAGGCGGCCGGCGAGAAGGGTGGCAAGCGACGGCGCTACCACGGCAAGAACAATGCGACTAACACGCAGGTCGTCAGCGTGACAATGGCACCGGCACTGGCGAACGTGGTGGGGACGAGGTGCCCGAAAATTATTGAAGATAAAAGCAATAGTGCTGCTTTTAGGTCGCTGCGCCTCCTGCGGCGGGATCCCTCGTGGCGCCGACGCGCGAGCAACTGCAGCAGTTGAAGGTCACCCGCCCGCTCGTCTTCACGGAACCGTTCCACAATGAGGAGCTGTTCCGCCTTCGTCTGCTGGACGAGTGGCGTCGCGAGGGGCACCAACACAAGCAGTGCGTGTCCTGCAAGGTGTGAACATACATTCAACTTTGTGTGGTGTCTGAAAATTGAAGGTGTGAGTGCATACCTGTAACCGGAAATTGGACCTGGGGGGGGGGGGGTCCGAGCACCTTCTGGGGGGGGGGGGGGTGAGCGGAAAGAGGAGGGGGGTCTGGGAAGGGAAAAAATAGGCACTTTTTGGTTGATGTTTGGTCAAAAATACACTGTAAAAACCCGAAAATAGGTACATTTTGGTCAAAATACACTGTAAATAAAATACACTGTAAATAGTGCAGTGGAGGATCCAGGATTTTCTGACAAGGGGGCAAGGTCAAAATTTTTTCCTGCATAAATTTCAATTTGAGAGCTATATTTCGCACGTCAGACGCTGCAGCCCATCGCATGTTTTTCAACATTTTAAACAGGCAGTTGCGCTACAAACACACATTTTACATTTTTGCGATTGGCCAACATTTTTGCCAACATTAGCCCCATTTGCCCCTCTGCCCCCTCGTCTTGGCTCCTTCTGCCCCCAACGCCTGCCCCCAGCCCCTTCTCTGCCCCCAACGCCCGCCCCCCTGCCCCCCTTTGCCGACAACGACAGGAGGGGGCATGCCCCCTGCCCCCCCCCCGCTGGATCCGCCACTGCCAGAGTGTGAGAACCGTTTTAGTTGGCGCTACCGTCTGCCACCGTGCCGCCCGA
Source organism: Paralinhomoeus sp. GSCO2_6 (assembly GCA_030248085.1). Taxonomy (NCBI): domain Eukaryota; kingdom Metazoa; phylum Nematoda; class Chromadorea; order Monhysterida; family Linhomoeidae; genus Paralinhomoeus; species Paralinhomoeus sp. GSCO2_6. The sequence continues at coordinate 63,402 of JASAMY010002262.1, forward strand.
AGATCTCGTGTTCGTCCACAGCGAGCGCTTCTGGATCCCCGGGGAGCAGCGCTACTCGACTCAGCTCCGCGCAATGGTGGTCCACTGCAGATACAGCTGCATTGCCACGCGCTACCCGTATTTCTCCACAAACTTTGTGAATTCCGATTCCGTGACTGGCAAGCTATTGTTGTCCCACCGCGAACAGTTTGCGCGTCACTTTGGAATTTACTTTTGAACGTTGGTTGCAATGTGTAGATCTCCCTCGTTCGAAAGAATCTCACGCTAAGGCTACCGGTATGTTGTTGGGGTCGCGTCGCTTGTCCCTTGTGTAAAACTTAGGTAGTGCCATTTGTTGCCATGCTAGTCGCATTTGAAAGCTGGGGCTGCGTCGGGTGTGTGAGGTGCAATGTGCGCGTGTTGAAACGAAAACTGATCTTGCTGAATATTTTGGTACGGTCTTGTCACACGGACAACAACATTGAGATTTGACACCATACATGTAACCGGGTTGTTGAAGGGGGGGGGGGGGTGGACGGAGACCATTCTGGGTGGGGAGGGGTAAGCAGATTTAAAGGGGGGGGGGGGGGTGTCAAACAGTGTCAAAATAGGCACTTTTTTGGTCAAAAATGGGTTAAAGTAGGCTATAAATAGCGTTATTTGGCTGTTTTAGGGTGAAAACACACTGAAAAGACTAAAAATACACTACTTTTATAATTGTAGACAAGTTGGAAAGGTGTGTGGGTCGGTGGGTGGTAACAACACCCCCCCCCCAACCCCCACCCCACTTAACATGTACGTTTGACACGTCACCACAAGCATAGGTGTAACATACTCGTTTGCAAAGCATTGCGTGTAACATTGCAAAGCGGTGCAGTTACAACGAAATGAAACCGACGATAGCTAAATGGCCCGCCCTGTATAACCAAATATGAATTAAAAAAATATAGAAATAGATAGAATTTATTAGAAGATTACATAAAATCAAAGTGTTGTAAAAAGAAATGTGGCGTGTGACGCGTTGTTTTGTATTTAACAGTTGAGCACTGAGCGTCGACGCATTTAAAACATTATGGTGTGTTTCTCTCGGCACAATGGCACAATGGCACAATGAACTTGCTTTTCCCAGTTAATCCAATGTATTCACAGTAATACGCCAAATAATGCCCAGCCACAAAAAGCGTAACTTTTCTCCAAAGGCTGTTTGTTCGCTCATTTACTGTACTGTGCAGCTACTGCACCGTTTACTGATTATCGAATCGTTTTTGGGGGTACAAATATGCATGAATAATAAACTGTCTGGTACATTGTGCGGGCGCTTATTCACTAGGAATGCAAACCGCCCAATGCAAAGCGCTAAGCGGCTCTAAGCGAAATTCATTCGATACACATTCAAACCGACATATTACGAAAATGACAAATAAAAGTCACTTCAACAAAACAAAGTGTAAATGCAGATCAACACTGAACCACAGGTATCGCACTACACACAGTGACAATATAAATATCCCAGATTACACAAACAATTGCGACCTAACAGCAGCGCGAAACCACAGCCCCCCTTAACAAATTTTTGAAGTATAATTATGCGCAACTGCACCGTTGCATTGCAAAACTTGTTCTGTTTCTTTAAAGTTTTCTCTGTTGCCTTAGCAATCTGGAAATGTCTTCACAATTATAGCACAATTCGATTATAGCTTTAAATGTTTTCTTCGTCGCTTTCAGCTGCTGCTAATAGATTTTCTCCCTCGACCTTTTGAGATTCAATATTTGCGGCTTGCGTTTCTATTGGGCGTTGTTTGCCATCTGTTGCTGCGGCAACGGCCGGATAGTTTGCATAGAGGTACAGCGCCATCAGAACCAAACAACTGCCGATGAAAAATAAATAGGTTGGCCTAAAATTTGCATCACGTAAGTGAAGGTACACACACACACACGCGCGCGCACGCACGCACGCACACCTTGCAAACACACAAAAAAAAATCATTTCAATTACAAAAAAGGTAAATTCCAACCTAAAATCAAAGAAAGCCATACTGGCAACACAAGACAGCATGATCGCTGTGCTCTGCGCGTACGTTTTGAGAATATTATCGGCGTATTTCATGACCGAAGCGATTACCAGTCCCCCAAGGGCGTTCTGAAACGTCACCCAGTACACCAGGAAATCGTAGCCTTGAAAGAGACCTCCTGAAAAAGGGTAGAAAAATATTAAAATAATTAAAAAAACTAAGAGTGGAGACTACTTAGTGGTCAGAGCCCATACCATGCCATACCTGCCCATACCTGTAACTGGGTCAGACCATGTAGAGGGGGGGGGGGGGGGGTAAAATGTGCCTAGAGCCACGAGGGGGGGGGAGTATCTGGGTATATGTCCAGAATGGAGAATAGATTGTCCAGCTTGGGGGGGGGGGGGGCGGGAGCAAAAAGTGGGGGTAGCTGACCATCTTTTGACTTATACTGGTATAGAAAAACACTAAAAACACCACACCATTTACTCACTTTTGTCGTTTTAGACAGGGCGAGAGTCCTTTTAAAACAAAATCTGGGGAGGGGGTTGGTGTTGGAAAAATAGTTGTTGTTGTTGGATTTGGGGCAACGCTAGGAGGCCGTCAATGACAAATATAGCATACCCATCTCCATGACGCCTTCCGGTCTAGAGCCGCAGATTTAGCCAAGACAATCGGAAGGACGCCGTCAGTAATCTACGGCAGCGATGGCACGAGAAAATCCATCGAAAGGGAAGTCTTCAATCTAGTGGCTCCATCAAGAATCGAACCCAGAACCGTGCGCGCAAGAGGCCGATTCTCTAACCACTAGGCCATACGCTGCCCTGGAAAAATAGTGGGGAAGGGTAAGCCCCAGCTGCATGCATGGGGGGGGGGGGAGAAGCACTGCCGCGTTACAGGTGCACGCGTGCAGCTTATGTATGTTCATGTCTGTTTGCACTGGCGGATCTAGGATTTGCTGACAGAGGGGGGATCAGAGGATCATAGTGCGGCACTCACGCCGCCAATGTCAGCCGCGGGACTCCGCTGTTGTTCGAACGTCTCTTCAAAAGGTGACAGCGGCGAGCTGGCCTTTATGGACTCGTGCACCATCGCCTTCTGCTGCTGGCGGCGCTTGTGGAGCTGACCGAACAGCTTCTTACTGGTTTCCCTCGTCGTCTCCACGTCTCGCCTGAGCAACTGGTCACCGGAACCGGTTTTGGTGGTGTTCTCGGCGGAAACGGGGTTCAAATGCGCAGTGTTCGAAGTGAGAAAGGCCATTGCAAGCGAGACAGACTAGCTGAGAAGCTTTATTTCACATGACACGGCGACAGTGTGCGCGTGTGGGCGAAGAAACTGCGTTGCTACAAGCGGGCACTTCCCACATTCTTAATGGCGCCGTGCAAAAAAAAGTTCAGTTAATCCAATGTATTCACAGTAATACGCCAAATAATGCCCAGCCACAAAAAGCGTAACTTTTCTCCAAAGGCTGTTTGTTCGCTCATTTACTGTACTGTGCAGCTACTGCACCGTTTACTGATTATCGAATCGTTTTTGGGGGTACAAATATGCATGAATAATAAACTGTCTGGTACATTGTGCGGGCGCTTATTCACTAGGAATGCAAACCGCCCAATGCAAAGCGCTAAGCGGCTCTAAGCGAAATTCATTCGATACACATTCAAACCGACATATTACGAAAATGACAAATAAAAGTCACTTCAACAAAACAAAGTGTAAATGCAGATCAACACTGAACCACAGGTATCGCACTACACACAGTGACAATATAAATATCCCAGATTACACAAACAATTGCGACCTAACAGCAGCGCGAAACCACAGCACCCCTTAACAAATTTTTGAAGTATAATTATGAGCAACTGCACCGTTGCATTGCAAAACTTGTTCTGTTTCTTTAAAGTTTTCTCTGTTGCCTTAGCAATCTGGAAATGTCTTCACAGTTATAGCACAATTCGATTATAGCTTTAAATGTTTTCTTCGTCGCTTTCAGCTGCTGCTAATAGATTTTTTCCCTCGACCTTTTGAGATTCAATATTTGCGGCTTGCGTTTCTATTGGGCGTTGTTTGCCATCTGTTGCTGCGGCAACGGCCGGATAGTTTGCATAGAGGTACAGCGCCATCAGAACCAAACAACTGCCGATGAAAAATAAATAGGTTGGCCTAAAATTTGCATCACGTAAGTGAAGGTACACACACACACACGCGCGCGCGCACGCACGCACGCACACCTTGCAAACACACAAAAAAAATCATTTCAATTACAAAAAAGGTAAATTCCAACCTAAAATCAAAGAAAGCCATACTGGCAACACAAGACAGCATGATCGCTGTGCTCTGCGCGTACGTTTTGAGAATATTATCGGCGTATTTCATGACCGAAGCGATTACCAGTCCCCCAAGGGCGTTCTGAAACGTCACCCAGTACACCAGGAAATCGTAGCCTTGAAAGAGACCTCCTGAAAAAGGGTAGAAAAATATTAAAATAATTAAAAAAACTAAGAGTGGAGACTACTTAGTGGTCAGAGCCCATACCATGCCATACCTGCCCATACCTGTAACTGGGTCAGACCATGTAGAGGGGGGGGGGGGGAAAACTGTTCCTAGAGCCAAGAGTGGGGGTGAGTATCTGGGTATATGTCCAGAATGGAGAATAGATTGTCCAGCTTGGGGGGGGGGGGGCTGGAGCAAAAAGTGGGGGTAGCTGACCATCTTTTGACTTATACTGGTATAGAAAAACACTAAAAACACCACACCATTTACTCACTTTTGTCGTTTTAGACAGGGCGAGAGTCCTTTTAAAACAAAATCTGGGGAGGGGGTTGGTGTTGGAAAAATAGTTGTTGTTGTTGGATTTGGGGCAACGCTAGGAGGCCGTCAATGACAAATATAGCATACCCATCTCCATGACGCCTTCCGGTCTAGAGCCGCAGATTTAGCCAAGACAATCGGAAGGACGCCGTCAGTAATCTACGGCAGCGATGGCACGAGAAAATCCATCGAAAGGGAAGTCTTCAATCTAGTGGCTCCATCAAGAATCGAACCCAGAACCGTGCGCGCAAGAGGCCGATTCTCTAACCACTAGGCCATACGCTGCCCTGGAAAAATAGTGGGGAAGGGTAAGCCCCAGCTGCATGCATGGGGGGGGGGGAGAAGCACTGCCGCGTTACAGGTGCACGCGTGCAGCTTATGTATGTTCATGTCTGTTTGCACTGGCGGATCTAGGATTTGCTGACAGAGGGGGGATCAGAGGATCATAGTGCGGCACTCACGCCGCCAATGTCAGCCGCGGGACTCCGCTGTTGTTCGAACGTCTCTTCAAAAGGTGACAGCGGCGAGCTGGCCTTTATGGACTCGTGCACCATCGCCTTCTGCTGCTGGCGGCGCTTGTGGAGCTGACCGAACAGCTTCTTACTGGTTTCCCTCGTCGTCTCCACGTCTCGCCTGAGCAACTGGTCACCGGAACCGGTTTTGGTGGTGTTCTCGGCGGAAACGGGGTTCAAATGCGCAGTGTTCGAAGTGAGAAAGGCCATTGCAAGCGAGACAGACTAGCTGAGAAGCTTTATTTCACATGACACGGCGACAGTGTGCGCGTGTGGGCGAAGAAACTGCGTTGCTACAAGCGGGCACTTCCCACATTCTTAATGGCGCCGTGCAAAAAAAAGTTCAGTTAATCCAATGTATTCACAGTAATACGCCAAATAATGCCCAGCCACAAAAAGCGTAACTTTTCTCCAAAGGCTGTTTGTTCGCTCATTTACTGTACTGTGCAGCTACTGCACCGTTTACTGATTATCGAATCGTTTTTGGGGGTACAAATATGCATGAATAATAAACTGTCTGGTACATTGTGCGGGCGCTTATTCACTAGGAATGCAAACCGCCCAATGCAAAGCGCTAAGCGGCTCTAAGCGAAATTCATTCGATACACATTCAAACCGACATATTACGAAAATGACAAATAAAAGTCACTTCAACAAAACAAAGTGTAAATGCAGATCAACACTGAACCACAGGTATCGCACTACACACAGTGACAATATAAATATCCCAGATTACACAAACAATTGCGACCTAACAGCAGCGCGAAACCACAGCACCCCTTAACAAATTTTTGAAGTATAATTATGAGCAACTGCACCGTTGCATTGCAAAACTTGTTCTGTTTCTTTAAAGTTTTCTCTGTTGCCTTAGCAATCTGGAAATGTCTTCACAGTTATAGCACAATTCGATTATAGCTTTAAATGTTTTCTTCGTCGCTTTCAGCTGCTGCTAATAGATTTTTTCCCTCGACCTTTTGAGATTCAATATTTGCGGCTTGCGTTTCTATTGGGCGTTGTTTGCCATCTGTTGCTGCGGCAACGGCCGGATAGTTTGCATAGAGGTACAGCGCCATCAGAACCAAACAACTGCCGATGAAAAATAAATAGGTTGGCCTAAAATTTGCATCACGTAAGTGAAGGTACACACACACACACGCGCGCGCGCACGCACGCACGCACACCTTGCAAACACACAAAAAAAATCATTTCAATTACAAAAAAGGTAAATTCCAACCTAAAATCAAAGAAAGCCATACTGGCAACACAAGACAGCATGATCGCTGTGCTCTGCGCGTACGTTTTGAGAATATTATCGGCGTATTTCATGACCGAAGCGATTACCAGTCCCCCAAGGGCGTTCTGAAACGTCACCCAGTACACCAGGAAATCGTAGCCTTGAAAGAGACCTCCTGAAAAAGGGTAGAAAAATATTAAAATAATTAAAAAAACTAAGAGTGGAGACTACTTAGTGGTCAGAGCCCATACCATGCCATACCTGCCCATACCTGTAACTGGGTCAGACCATGTAGAGGGGGGGGGGGGCGGTAAACTGTTCCTAGAGCCAAGAGTGGGGGTGAGTATCTGGGTATATGTCAAGAATGGATAATAGATTGTCAAGCTTGGGGGGGGGGGGGGCTGGAGCAAAAAGTGGGGGTAGCTGACCATCTTTTGACTTATACTGGTATAGAAAAACACTAAAAACACCACACCATTTACTCACTTTTGTCGTTTTAGACAGGGCGAGAGTCCTTTTAAAACAAAATCTGGGGAGGGGGTTGGTGTTGGAAAAATAGTTGTTGTTGTTGGATTTGGGGCAACGCTAGGAGGCCGTCAATGACAAATATAGCATACCCATCTCCATGACGCCTTCCGGTCTAGAGCCGCAGATTTAGCCAAGACAATCGGAAGGACGCCGTCAGTAATCTACGGCAGCGATGGCACGAGAAAATCCATCGAAAGGGAAGTCTTCAATCTAGTGGCTCCATCAAGAATCGAACCCAGAACCGTGCGCGCAAGAGGCCGATTCTCTAACCACTAGGCCATACGCTGCCCTGGAAAAATAGTGGGGAAGGGTAAGCCCCAGCTGCATGCATGGGGGGGGGGGAGAAGCACTGCCGCGTTACAGGTGCACGCGTGCAGCTTATGTATGTTCATGTCTGTTTGCACTGGCGGATCTAGGATTTGCTGACAGAGGGGGGAGAAGGTCAATTTTTTCACCGCACAAACGACACTACTATGGAATAGACAAAAATGTGGGGATTTTTTAGCTCCCTTACGAGTCAAACGTGAGTTGGAAGGGAACCACAGCGCCGCAGGCAAAAATTTTGCGCTTTCGAGTGCCTTAATCCAAGGAAAACGTAAAATTTCCCCTTGTGCTCGCTCATCTTTCCTTCTTCTCCCCCCGATCTCTCCCCCTCCTTCCCCCCTAAATCTGAGCTGACAGGAGGGGAGACCCCCCTCTTCCCCCCTCCGTCTGGATCCGCTAGTGTCTGTTTGCAAGCCTACCCTGCGTGATGGCCTCTCCATCCTTGGCGAGCATTGTGAACGCGCTAATGGGAATGCCCAACAGTGCCAGTCGAACGTTCTGCAGCCAAATGGACACGGAGCTGCCTTTCAACACCTTCTCGAAGTAAACCCCTGAATAAAAATGCAAAAAAAAATAATCGAACTATTGATTTTATTAAAATATTGCGACTACTTTCCAGTACCCACTGGCTGCTTCCATACCGCTTTCTACAGGGGCGAGGGCAAACGCTATATCAACACAACATAAAAACTATCCAAATTAGAGTTTCACAAATATATCATGTAAGAAAGCGGTAAAACACAACACACTCACCCATACCTGTAACTGGGGGTTGGGGGGTTACCGTACCTGTAACTGGCGGGGCTTTTGGGCCCACTATTTTTCAACACCCACCCCGCCACCCCCCCCCCCAAGGAACTTTCACCGTCTAAAACGACAAAAGTGAGTAAATGTTGGTGTATTTCAGTGCTTGTAAGTGTTAAATGACCATAAAACAGCTAAATAACAGGTTATACCCTATTTATACCCATTTTTGACCAAAAAGTACGAGTATAACTCAAAGAATGGCCAGCTACCCTCCCCCCACCACTTTTCGCACCACAAGCCCCCCCCCCTCCCAGAATTCGGCCATTTACCCCCCCCCCCCACTCTTCAGACCCGGTTATAGGTATGCGTGACTTACCCGCAAAGCCGCTAGTCATGCACATGACCAAGACGGCAGCAAAGCCTAGCAATTGACTCTGTGTTTTTGCACTGTTTTTCCCGCTTATATCCGCTTGCGCCAGCTGTACGGTGCCCACACCGAACATCAGTACGAACAGCGACAGCCACTGCATGGAGCTGAGACGACGCTTCAGCATCGTGACGAAAAAACAAGCGGTCGTCAGCACCTTCAGCTGGTAGGTGAGCTGGAATTTGAGACAAATAAATGATAATAAAACTACCTACACTAACACACTTTGTAGCACAATCGAAACTGTGTGGGTCCTTTGTCCCTTGTACATAAGCTAGAAAAATTCAAAAACGACGCAAAAAAAGTGACATGCAAAGTTATAGCTTATTCATTAGCGTCACTCAAAGAAAGGGCGCCTTGGACAAACCCCATAGGAAGCGGCGTCCAGATTTGAGAGAGCAATATAGTAGAGGTTGTTCTGAATAATGTAGATTAGAGAGGGTACGCACACCTTCACTGTTTCCATAGGATTGTCGAAAATCGTTTCTTTTAAGCGCGTGAGAAATCTGAACAAGAAACAATGACGAACATAATTGAGAAAAAAACAACCAGACCAAAAAAAAATGAAAAGAAAACATTTTCAAGCAGAAATCGACACGAAACGAACGCAACTTAAAACTACAAACTATTAGTTTGAATTATTACTGCAATTCTGGTATAAATCAGTAGAAAAACTTCACACGTTTTCAGCATTTTACATGGACAAAACAAAAAGAAAACACTTGCGGAACGCACTTGACCAGATGCCTCTCCTGAAAAAGCACCACCAGTAAGCAAGCTCCCAATTTAGCCACTTCCATCAGAAATACACTGGTACTGCTCAGGTACAATTGTTGCTGGCCGCTTTTCGACTTGATGCGAGACCATCGCACCAGCAAAGGCAACACTGACAAATGCGTGGTCAGTAAAACTAGGCTCAAATATTTCTTGAAGCTCGAATCCGAGGCGGGCTGAGGCGGAGGCATGGTCTGAAGCAGTGCGGCTTCAGCTTGACGAGCTAACACTGGTTAGCCGCGGTCGTCAAGTGACGCCGCGGCGCGTTCTAATGAACGCTGGCTGATTAATGCATGACTGTAGTGGCTCGGCATGGTAACTAAGTTCTTCGTTTTAGAACGGGACGCAAGGAGCAAGGGTTCAAAACTCGCACGCACGCACGCACGCACGCAGCACGAAAACCCAGTGCGTAGAAGGCAAACACCCACGAATCGAACTCTGCACAGCGTGGGCGACACAGCGCAATGGGAACGCGCAGTCAGCGCGCTACCATGTGGAGGCAGGGAGAGGTTTTTCGAACCTCAGATTACGACGCTGAAATACAGTGCTGAATTTCAGCACTGAATTCCGACGCACCAAAATCGGGTCTTTCGAAAGGTCTGAATTTGGGCGTGGTTCTGAATCGGTCTGAATCACCGTTTGCGTGGGGAATGTCTACCAGCGGGAGGCGCGGGGGGCGCGGGGGGCGGGGGGCGTCGGGGGCGGGCACCAATCCGCTGCTGCAATCAAAACCAAATCTCAAATAAAGCTTATAATTAACAAGTAGAGGCGCTTGTTTAACAATGGAGCATTGAATTCGACGTCCCCCACTCTTAGAGCGATTGATGCACAGCTGCAAGGCCACTGTTTTCTTTGTTTTGTCGACTTTCAGTGGGTAAACCCTACTGAATTTTGTAACGTTACAAATTCAGTAGCGGAATTACGACGTCTGAATCTCAAATATTCGAAAGACCGAAATAATAATTCCGTGCTTAATTTTCTGCTGAATCTGAGGCGGAATCTCAATTCCGTGCGGCGGCTTCGAAAGACCCAACTTTGGAATTCAGCGCTGAAATTCAGCACTTAAATTAAATCTGACGTTCGAAAAACCTCTCCCAGGAAAGGAAACACAGCACGCCCCCTGCCCTATTTTCTATGCCAATAGAATGGACAGCCGTCACCTTACTTCCCCCCCCCTCGCCCCACCCCGCGCGATTCAATTCACCCCACAGAACACACGGCGCGCCAGAAGAATGTACTCCGACTCTGCTCTGTACCCATCTAGGCATACGCTACCACACCACAACGTGCATAAGCACTCCCTGAGATTTCGGAAGAAGGCGGCAATCTACTCAAGATCTTACGCTCCGTTTTCGAAACTGAAAGAAATCTGACGGCCGCATTGAAAGCAGACTCACGATTCTCAAGATTTAAAACGAAAAGGATTTTGCAAGTCTGTCTGGCTTCCATCTTTATGCGCATAGGTAGGAGCGTAGGAGTCCATCTCACTGGGACGGAAGGATATGATGCACCAAACCAAGCGCGGCACTAACACTGTCGCAAAAACACTGCCGCGTGCGGCATTTGTCGAACTACAATGGCGCAGTTCTCAGTAACAACGCAGAATATCATCGCCATATACTTCAGATGATCACAGAGCTCCTCAGTCGGTCCAACGGTGCGTGCAGTTGAGGTTGGTGCAGACGTAGTACAAGCGCATCTCCTCCTAAACGACATACCGTGAATCAGTTCTCAATGCAATGCACGCATCCATCTTCCTTGCTGCACCCGCGTGCAGACCAACCAAAGGTGTAAGTGTAACTGAGTAGGGTGTAGGTACAGGTTACCATACCTGTACCTCCCACTATTTTTTTTCAACACCCCACCCCCCCCCCCCCCGGAATTTTCCCAAGGGATTTTCACCCTGTTTTTCACCCTATTTATTTTTGACCAAAAAGTACCAGAGTAACTCAAAAAAGGTCAGCTACCGGTTGAGGTCACCCCCACCGACTTTTGAAAAATCTGAGATTCACCCCCCCCCAGCTTCGATCGTCAGTGACACCTCTGGTGCAGACCCGATCAGCACCTATGCACCCCGACCATGTCCCTTTTCAAAACAATCGGCAAGCCAGCCTCTCCTGGGCCGAACTACGCGCGCGCGCGCTTGCGCGTTCGTGGCTGTCAGTGCGTGCGTGCGTGTTTGTGCACGCGTGCGTGCGCGCGTGCCTCAGCGCGCTTGGACTGGGCCTGGAAGAAGACGGCCTCCTTGTGGGCGCACTTGGGACAGGGGTGGTCGTCGGTTTTGGGCAGCGTCGGGTCGTGCACCACCTCGGCCACGATCTGCGTCAGCTCGCTGCAAGTCGGCCCCGAATTCGAAGCACCCTTTTTTTTTTAAACAATGTGTGAAAACTAGGGTTTAAATTTTAAATGGTGTTACTTAGTTGTTTCATGGTCGTATGACACCGAGAAATTTCAAAAACACCAACATTTACTCACGTTCGTTTTAGACCAGGTGAAAATCTTACGGAAAAATTCTGGGGGAAGGGGTGGGTGGGGTGGGTGGGTGTGTTGGAAAGTGAGCGGGGGTGCTCTAAACCGCAACCTCCCCTCCCAAGGCCCCAAGTTACAGATATTCCCCCACCCCAAGTTTTACTCGACTGACCCGCCTACATCAACAGCTATAGGTTCATGGTGTGCTCCCGCCAAAAAGACACATTGTGCGTGCGTGCGTGCGTGCCATGGGCGCAACGGACTCGATTTCGTGCGACAGTTTGTTGACGTAGATGCAGCTGCTGTCGGCGAGCTGCTTGTGCTCGCAGTTCCTACAGGCGTACATCAACACCCGCTGCTCCTTGTCCTCGCGCGGGTACAGCATGTTGTTGCTGCGAAAGGCCAGAAAAATTGAAAAGAAAAACAAGAAAAATAGAGAAAATTCAGCCGCTCACCACTCGGGACAGAAACGAATGCCGACAAAGGAAGGACCCACAGCCTTCTGCGGCTCGGCGGATACGCCGAATTCGTCGGCCATGTTCGGCTTTTACTCCAACAAAATGACGATTTACGAGTACTTGGAAAACCTTCGTCGAGCTTCGCTCAAACTTCAATCTATAGGGAAACCTAAGCTCAGTGAACCAGTGAACCAGTGAACCAGTGAACCGAGAGAAACACACCATAATATTTTAAATGCGTTGACGCTCAGTGCTTAACTGTAAAATACTAACAACGCGATCACACACAATAGGCTTATACTAATAGGCTTAGACTCAGGATTTAGGTTCGGGTTCGTGCGAGCGTGCCCGTGTGCGCGTGCCTGTGCGCGTGCACGTGCGTGCTTGAGGATTGCCTTAGGCTTAGGCTTTTGCTTAGGCTTAGGCTTCAGGCTTGTTGTGCAAGCGCGCACATGTCCACATGCCTGCGTGCCCGCGCGCATGCGTGCGCGCCTGAACGCGTGCACGTGCGTGCGCGCTTGTGCGTTTGTGCGAGCGTGCGCGCGTGTGAGCGTGCGGGCGTGGGTGTCCTTGTGTATCTGTGCGGTGCGTGCCTGCGCGCGTGCGTGCATGTGCTCGTGTGCGTGCCGCGCGTGCGTGCGTGCGTGCGAGGGTGCGTGCGTGCCTGCAGAGAGCACGTGCGTGCACGGCCATGCGCGCGTGCATGTTAGGTGTGTAGGCATGTGGACATGCGCGCGCTCGCACAAGCCTGAAGCCTACGCAAAAGCCTAAGCTTAAGCTTAAGCGTAAGCCTAAGAAATAAAATAAAATACAACTATAGGATTACTTAGATTAACCTATTGTAAAAATTGTGGCGTGTGACGCGTTGTTTTAGTATTTAACGGTTGAGCAACGAGAGTCAACGCATTTAAAATATTATGGTGTGTTTCTCTAGGTTCACTGGTTCACTGGTTCACTGGTTCACTGAGCTTAGGTTTCCCAATC
>JASAMY010000929.1:0-76549 GCA_030248085.1 Paralinhomoeus sp. GSCO2_6
ACGTATTGCTCGCTCCTGGGACGGCGGTGAGGGTAGGCGAAGAAGGGGTAGCCTTCGACGATGCCGGCAGTGCTCCGGAAGGTCAACACGTTGTAAGGCCCTACACCGGAGCGCCGCTTGCAGTCATCACTGTGAAGTCCGCTAAAACGACCGACAGGCACGCGTGTCACCAACTTTTGTATTGCCGTTCGTAGACGGCTCGCAGCTTTAACGCGAGTTACCCGAACGTTCTCGCCGCCTCCTCGTGGGTCTTGTAGAGGTCGTACATGGCGCTGCACTTGGCCGACAGCGTGTCCGCGACCGCCGCCGCCTAGGCACGCGGCAGCCGCTGTCACGGTTCCCAACAAACACAGGAGCTGGACTTGCATCTCCCTTCTAGCGACGTGTCTACTTTGAATGACCGACTGCTCGTGCGAACAACATCCATATCTGTAGATAAGACCAAAGTGGTGGACAAAAGGCGCATAGGGTACTCGAGTGTTACAGAAACGTTTGAAGCTTGCACTCTACAATTTTCAGAATGGGACGCTGACGCAAGCGGGACGACTGGCGATGCTGTCTGCGACGTTCTTGAGGACTTTCTTTCTCGCTTTCAACCGCGCGCGTTGCTTCAACCGCACCCACCGCCCATTCCGTGCGACTGCTAAGTTGTCTTGTGGACGGTATGACTGGAAAGTCTACACGTATACACTAGCATACACGTAATTTTCTGGAAAGGAAACGATATGCTTCAACCGAAAAAAGTATGCGCGGTGAGCTGTATCAAACAAACCGGTTGCAAAGGCACTCTACAATGTTTTTATTCGTTACGTTTTATTGAAAATGTCTGCGCTCCGTTCGTTGTGGACTTCATCAATCCTTCAGGGGTGACGATTCCCTTTGTATTCGCAATCCGCTATCTCGACAGGCGATTGATCGTCGTCTTGCTTGACCACCCGCGTTGGCCAGAAGTCCTGATGACGTTGATTACAACGGCGGAGAAGGACCAACTGAGCTGTGCGTGCTCGGCGCCGAAGAGCACCTGCTGGGAAACTTCTTGGGAAACTGGGAAACTTGAAGAGCATACATGTACCTGAAGAACTCCAAGTTTGGAAGGTAGTGAGTGATTTGTCGAAGCTGAGTGACTGGAATGATTGGCGAAAATACGACTGTTATTGCTATAACCGTTCAAAAATATTTGGCAACATTTGGATGAGCGGTCAAAAAGTTATTAACATTTTTCACTGTGTGAAACAAAAAAAAAAACACCCTGTACTTTCTATTTTGATGCGTTTTCGACGCCAAATGCTCCGCCTGACAAATCGTCTCCCCGAAGTAGGTATCAAATTAGCTGCCCCGCCCAAGGGCGGGTAAATCTACTCGTGCGGGGCAATACGCGGCTGTGGGCGTACCACCAGCCAGCTGCAGGTACGCCAGCTGAGCCTGAGTGGCACTCTCAGGCTCAGCTGGCTGGTGCGGCGGTCGCTGGCGATGCAGCTGGGTCGTCGTCAGTACGCGCCTCAGGGTCGAAGTAGTCGTTCAAGCACTCCTGAGAACGGAAGATCTATACACGCATAAATACGCATTGTCATCGGCGTACCTGCAGTGACGACGGCTGGGATGGGAGTGGGAGCCCCAAGGACAGGCCTGTGATAGCGTCCATGTTGAAGAGCTCAACGCCACACGCCTCGCAACGAATGCACGTGCACAGGACGCCCTATGGCAAAGTAAATTAGCGTTTGTGCTTCACAGATGGACGTGGGTAAATAAAAATGTATACTTTGAAGACGTCGCCGACCGCTGAGCACGTGGTGGAGCTGGAGGAAAGTCGGCTGATGAGCACGCGGCCGTTCTCGCCGATGTGCCGCTCTGCATTTCTTGTAGGATCTCGCGCACATCGTCCCGACCCCAAACGTCCATCTCGAAAATGCGCTTCATCGTTTTCCTTGTTGCCCGCGACCCTGATGCAATGCAGTTGAATCTGAATACAGAAAAACACGCGAAAAAAACGCGAAGGATACGGTAGTCCCACTATGTACCACTGTGTCCCACTAGGAGTTGAAACTCGACAGAATGCGAAGGCTGACTGCGTTTTGAGCCCCCCAACCCCTCCAACCCCCCAACCTTTAGGCTTAGTTTTAAGTTTAGGCTTTTGCTTAGGCTTAGTTTTAGTCTTCGCTTAGGCTTAGGCTTTTGCTAAGGCTTAGGCTTTGTAGTTTGGGGGGGGGGGGTTGGGGGTTGGGGCTCAAAACGCTATTAACCCCCGTCTGCCCCGCCTGCCCCGCAGCACGAGTACTTTTTCCACTGTGCCTCCGTTACCACCTCCACTGGGCAATTTTCAAAATATGCAACCATATGCAACTATGCAACTATATGCAACTAAACATTTTTGTGCGTTTTTCCAAACCTCCTCTCCCGTCATGCACTGATCCCACGCCGGTATACGTGCAGTATTCAAACGAGAAGCGAGACAATCCGAGACATAGCGAGGCAAACGCATCCGCATCCAAAACGCTAGAATCTTTCAGTATCTTGCCGTGAAGAGTTATTCATAGATGCTGCTGCCTATCTTTGTTGATTGGATTAGCCTCGAGGTGAGCGTAGACGACGAGAACGGAGTCTGCCTCAGGCAGTGCAGCTGCAAATGCAGCATGCTCTTGTGTTGGAAGCCCCGCCGCCGACATGACGACCACCGTCGGCGTGCCACAGCAGCAACAAGGGTGATTGGTGCGCGTCTACAGCATGAGCTCTTCGCCGGGGGTGACGACGAGTACAAATGCTGCATCTACTGCGTGACTACGACCCGACACCGACACCTTGCCTGGAAGACGACTAGGGTGGGTCTGCAAGAGTTGAAGAGTTGCGTTAGTTTTTTTGTTTTCAGGACCGCCTAAGAGGTTGAGTGACTCGTCCCCAGACCCCAGCTGCGGCGCCAAAGATCAGTGAATCAGTCAGCAAAGGCTGGGAATGGCACTGCTGTGCCTGATGGTCCAGCTTGAAAGGTGTGATTGGCCCACTCTCTGTGTGACGCTTCGGCTGTGAATTCTTTTCGTTCCGGAAAACTGAATTTCTCCAGTAGTAAAGCGTGTACGCACCCACCGAACAATTCGCAAAGTGGACGTGGGATCAGTTGATGACGCGGGGAAGAGGAAAAAAGCACCAAAATGTTTCGTTGCATACAGCTGCATATGATGCATATTTTAAAAATTGCCTTTCCGCTGAGGCAATTTTGAAAATATGCAACAGGTGCAACAGATCACTGTTCCCGCCTTCCAAAGCCTAAAGGCCGATTTCCAATTGTCCGGCTTCCGGCATCCGGCGGCCGGAAATCGGATGCCGGACAATTGGAAATCGGGTCTTGCCGGACGCCGGAAGCCGGCCGCCGGATGCCGGACAGACATGGCCAACTTTCATCTTTTGCCGTACGGCAAGCTTTCAAACCGGCGGCGAGCCGCGGGTCTCGTACGGATTGCATGCAGTACAGTACTGGCCGCATTGTTAAAACGCCGATTTTAATGTAAAGAGTAGCAGGATCTTTAAACGTGTAACTCTCAAATCATTTTATAAAAAAAGAAGCTCAACAACGGTCGAGAACAATAGTAGAGAAAGCAAACGGCTATGGCACTCTGTCGCTGACGCGGGCGCTCTCGCCCGGCCCAGTGTTCAGCGGAAGAAGATGAAACGAAACCGAAACGCCGCGGCACCGCCGCCACTGCGTGCGAGGCGGCTTCGCGGTCCACGCTGCTGACGGCGCCTCTCACAAAACAGTCGCTACGAGTCTGGGAAATGGCGGCGGCAGCAGCAAGGCGGTGGAGCCGGGCTCAGCGTGTACGCCTTCAGCGCCGCCGCTCGCCAGCGGTCAGCTAGCAGCTGCTGAAGTATATTCTCCTCGCTGGAATTATGACTTGTGTTTTGATGAGCTTTCCAATCGCCGCTCAATTTATTTATCTACGTGATCCGCGATAAATGTAGTTTCGTTGAGACCGGTACTTGTTGTCTGTTGTGTGCCGCCGGTTTTGCTATCGACTGGCTGGCCGCCGTTGGAAGAGAAAAGAGCAGGGAAAGCGAATGTTTTTTGTTCGTAGCTTTGCGGCGTTTGCACACTATCCGCATAATAAACGCTGCATTTCCTTTGTTGTAAAATTGTTTAGATTGCTGTAAAACAACGCGAAATCCAGCGCTGTGCACTGCCAGTTAAAATATTCTAATTGGTACCGTAACTTTCTTAAAAGAATTCGGCACGAGACCCGTGCGTATGAAGCTCTCCGTCCGGAAAAGCCGGACAATTGGAAATCGAAGCGTTTGACGTGTCGGATGCCGGATGCCGGACGCCGGTGCCGGATGCCGGAAGCCGGTTAATTGGAAATCGGCCTTAAGCCTAAGCCTAAAATAAAAGCCTAAGCCTAACCCTAAGCCTAAGCTAAAGCCTAAGCTACAGTGCTCTGTTGCATCTGTTGCATATTTTCAAAATGGCCCTCCACTGACGTACCTGCCCACGCGTCAGGGCGGAATGATAAGGCCAAAATAACGAGGCAGTGGCAAAATAACGAGGCAGTAACGGAAATTAACGAGGCAGTGATGGAATTCTGAGAATAATGACAAAAAAACTTGCGAAAAACAGAGAAGATTACAATACACTTCAAAAACTAACCCCTTGAAAGTGTTTGAAGGCCAAAAATATAACGAGGCATTAGAAAAATAACGAGGCACTAAAAAAAATAACGAGGCTCTGCGTGTTTATTGATAATGCTGTAGAACCCTTTTTGAAGCAGAAACCTGAGACGAAAAAGATATGGTGAAGGGGCGTGTTGGGAGGTTTCAGTCATGTGTGTGGGCAAGATCCGATGTTCAGCGACTTATCTTTGACTATAAATCCGGAAGATCGAATTTGTCATATCGACGTTTGGCAGTCGAGATCTCGGTTCTGATTTGATATAAGATGACCGACAACTATTTTAACATTTGTTTGCAGACGCTGACTAAACAGCACGTCGCAGCATCGTCAGTTCTGCGCCATATTCGCGACGAGAGCATTAGCAGTCGTCTTCTTGGCCGACCACGAAACTCAAAGAAACCAGTCAAAAAGCCGCAGTCGACTTTCCAGAGCAACTCAGTAGCGCGGATTCAGGCCGCCGTTCAGCCACCCGCCGTCGTCTCGACCCGGGGTACAATAGACCTGTGTTTCGGGGACCATCGGGCCGAGTGCGGCGGTGCTGACGACGGCGCTCGACGCCCTTGCGCTGCTGACTCGATTTCTTTTTTGGCCACCAAATTGGACGCTGTCGAGAAGAGCGTCGCGGCCGTGTCTGCAGAAGTGCGCAGCTTGCGGTGTACACTCGACGGTCGATTCCGTCTGCAGGACGCGGTTCCAAACTGTGTTGCGAGCTGCAGTTCTGAGCTTCAAGACGTGCAGTCTCAAGGAAGCTCGGAGTCGCTGGACTTTCTGCTGGCCAACAATCTCAAAGGAAAAGTGCTGGTAGTACGCGAAGGCGCTCTCTCGGAATGGCCACTCTCTCTCGCTCTCTCGGAATGGCCGCTCTCTCGGAACGGAATGGCCATACAATTTTTTATTCTAGGGCGCGCGTCGAAGACTTCGCAGATCCGTATGGTCAGGGCGACGTGCTGGGCGGCCTGGCGGTTCGACGAGGCGAGCCCGTCCCACAGCAGCGGAATGGCGTCGACTGTGGCGTCTTTGCCTGCCAGGTGGCCGAATGCCTGAGCCGCGACTCCCCCCTTTGACTTCTCACAGGCTGACATGTCCGTTATTCGACGCCGAATGATGTTCGAGCTGTTGTTCGGCGCATTGCTGGACAGATAATCGTTTTTTGTGTCCTGCTGTTTCTGTTGGTGACTTTTTTTGCGTATCTCACTCGATCGCATCTCAGTTGTTCCATATGTGTCGTTGTCACGTTTTTTTTGTTAAAAAAAATGCGTCTTCGCTAGTGGGGTCAAACTCATACTCATATGCGCGTCGCTAATCCACAACAGTAAATTTTCCGTTGTTTTAGTTTTTTTTAATTCGGGACTACCGTAATTATCATTGGATTTGCGTGTTTTATCATTCAGGCAACGCACCCCTGCCCAGGGAAACCTAAGCTCAGTGAACCAGTGAACCAGTGAACCAGTGAACCGAGAGAAACACACCATAATATTTTAAATGCGTTGACTCTCGTTGCTCAACCGTTAAATACTAAAACAACGCGTCATACGCCACAATTTTTACAATAGGTTAATCTAAGTAATCCTATAGTTGTATTTTATTTTATTTCTTAGGCTTACACGCTTAAGCTTAAGCTTAGGCTTTTGCGTAGGCTTCAGGCTTGTGCGAGCGCGCGCATGTCCACATGCCTGCACACCTAACATGCACGCGCGCATGGGCGTGCACGCACGTGCTCTCTGCAGGCACGCACGCACCCTCGCACGCACGCACGCACGCGCGGCACGCACACAAGCACATGCACGCACGCGCGCAGGCACGCACCGCACAGATACACAAGGACACCCACGCCCGCACGCTCACACGCGCGCACGCTCGCACAAACGCACAAGCGCGCACGCACGTGCACGCGTTCAGGCGCGCACGCATGCGCGCGGGCACTTCTTCTTCTTCTTTCCTGAGGCCGGCTCCGGCGTCGTCCATGGGAGCGGCCGACGTCGGAGCAGAGAGCGTCCGCGCTTGGGCGCTATAAACTCTCTATCAGCCGAAAAAAATAGATGAACGTTTCACCCCACAGAGACAGGTACGAGATCTGCCGTTGGGTGAAGATTGGGGTGGGCATTTGACTGCCCAGAAAGAGGTCCGTCAGCCAGGGAAACAGGAATAGCCTGCCGCCCAAGGATGGAAATTGACTAGGCAGGCAGACAGCACGTTGCTCACCTAGTGTTAGGGTTAGTAGTCAGACGCCGCCACCCCTTTCGGGGCCGCGTCCGCGGACGCCACCCCTTTCGGGGCCGCGTCCGTCCTAGAAGTCGGGCGACACCTCGTCGTCCACGTCGGCCTCGTCGGCCACCGCGGACGGCGTGGTGTCCTTGTCGGCCACTTGCAGGGCCCCGGTGGAGGCCACCAGGGCGTCCTCCTCCGAGGTCGCTGGGGGCGCGACCCCCAAGAGGGCGTCCTCTTCCAGCTGCTCCGCTGCGGCGGCCTTTCCCTGCTGCTGCTCCTTGCGGCGTTCGGCCGAGGCCAGCTGGACCAGCCCCGTCTCGAACCAGACCTGCATGTTGTTGGCGCAGAGGACGGCGTAGGAGGCGTCCTCGACGAGCATGGAGTAGCTGGTGGTGTCGGGGCGCCTCGAGACGGAGCGCACCACCTTCCACCTGTCGGTGTTCAGGCCCGGGTTCTGCTTCGCGAGCATGCCGAGCATGAACTTCTCGTCAGCGACGCCGTCGTCGATGAACGTGCCGTGGACCAGGTGAGAGGGACCGTCGACCACTTGGGACGGTGTCCCGACGATCCAGCTCTGCCCGTCCCACGGCGGAATCTCCTTGACGACCTCGCGGAGCCAGGCGCCCGTGTCTTTGTCGTGGGGGGCCAGCAGTAGAGCGCCGCCGCGGCCCACGCGACCCCACTCGTCGAAGCGCAGCAGCGGCGCGTTGTCGACGCCCATCAGGGTGGCCCGGAGACGCTGGCGGATGAACTTCAGCGCCGCGTCTCCGGCCTCCTTGCTCAGCTGCCTCTTGTCGGCCAGGCCGATGCCGACGAGCTTCCTTCGCTGATCCGAGACGTTTCGGCTGGCCGGCGTCTCGGTGACGGCGGAGTCCGCCGCCGTGCACGGCCTCTTGGCGTCGGGGGCGGGCTCGGGATTCGAGCTCGCCGACGAGTTGGCGCCGCCGGCCGCCAGCTGAGCGGCGGCCTCCTTCGCCTTGATCCTCTTGCGCTTTCGGCTGCCCGGTTTCACCTTCTTGGGCGGCACCTGGGGAGCAGCCACCGGCACCTGCTGAGCAGTCGCCGGCGACTGCTGGGCCGTCACCGCCCTCGAAGGCTCCACCGAGCCGCCTCCAGCGCTCTTGTTGCCGATCATCACGACCGCCTTCGTCACCTTGCGCTCTCCGTTGCCAGACATCTAGACAAGAAACAGAAGAGGTGTGAGGCGTCACTTTGGGAGAAGTGAGGTAGGTGATAGATAGGCCAATACCATTCGCATGTGTACATGTGCGCGCTTCGCGCCTGCGTGCCCGCGCATCGCGCGCGGGCACGCAGGCATGTGGACATGTGCGCGCTTGCACAAGCCTGAAGCCTAAGCAAAAGCATAAGCTTAAGGCAATCCTCAAGCACGCACGTGCACGCGCACAGGCACGCGCACACGGGCACGCTCGCACGAACCCAAACCTAAATCCTGAGTCTAAGCATATTAGCCTAAGCCTATTGTGTGTGATCGCGTTGTTAGTATTTTACAGTTAAGCACTGAGCGTCAAAGCATTTAAAACATTATGGTGTGTTTCTCTCGGTTCACTGGTTCACTGGTTCACTGGTTCACTGAGCTTAGGTTTCCCCCTGCCCATGCGCTCTGCAAACTCACCCCGCAGTCGTGCTGGCTACATTCGTCCGCCGCTATTATAGCTGCCCACCTATTCACCATTCATTGACTGCCAATAAAAGAGCTCGTCGCGCTCGCTTTCGCCCGTTTGCATAGGCCCACAGAGCCGCGCCGCGTCACGCACGCGCGACGACGGATTGCGCATTCTAGCCGACCGCCATACTACCCACTGCGGCATAGACGACAACGGAGCGGCTGTGCGACGTGCGTTTGGCGACATGGAGCTGGCGGTGGTGCAGGCGCTGTCGGCGGCGGGCTGTCTGGCGGCTCTGCTCGCCTGCGGGCTCGCGCCCTACCTGATGCTTGCCGGGGCGGCGGCGCGCGCGTCCTCGAAGCGGACGGCGACGCTGCTCTCGCTGTCGAACTGCTTCGCGTGCGGCGTCTTCATGTCCACGGCCTTCATGGGCCTGGTGCCGCACGTCCGCAGGCACGAGACGCTGCTGCGCGCGCGCGGCTGGTTCGGCGGGCCCTTGCTCGTCGGACACGACAGCCAGCGGCCGTTGCACAACGTCGTCCACGATGACGACAAGGCGCGGTCCTTGCCAAAGACGACAGAGTCTTCTGCGGCGCTAGGCAACGTGCTGGGGCAGACAGACTTTGTGGTGCTCGTGGGCCTGCTGCTGATTCTCTGCGTGGAGCACCTCCTGCCACTGGTGGGCGCCGGCGCCGACGAGAGCCACTCGACCGCGGCCGTCGTCGCCGACGGAGACCGATACGAAATGGCCCCAGTCCTCGACTCCGCTGGTGGGCTCGTCGCTTCTCTGGATCAAGGGCACTTTTCTCCCATTGTAACGCTCGATGCATGTTTTAACCGGATTTTTTAAGCGGGGGCGGGTGGGAGACCATTCTGGAATCTGGGAGTAAGCAGATTTGAAAGGGTGGGGGTGGGTTGTCATGACGGAAAATGGTACCTAAACAGTGTCTAAATAGGTACTGTTTGGTCAAAATGGCACAAAACGGGCTAGAAATAGCGTTATTTACCTGTTGTAAAGTCAAAAACATCGAAAAAGACGAAAATTGCACCGCATTTTATAAATGTAGACAATGTTGGGAAAATAGAATAATTGGAGGGGGGGGGGGGGCTGGGTAGTGATAAACTTGCCGAATGGGGGGTGCCAGCCAATTCCAAGTTACACTAATTAATTTGTCCTGTCCCCTAAGCACGCAGGCAACGGATACATGCCCCCCCCTCGCAGC
Organism: Paralinhomoeus sp. GSCO2_6; assembly: GCA_030248085.1. Lineage (NCBI taxonomy): Eukaryota > Metazoa > Nematoda > Chromadorea > Monhysterida > Linhomoeidae > Paralinhomoeus > Paralinhomoeus sp. GSCO2_6. Next base: position 9,711 of record JASAMY010000929.1, read on the forward strand.
CCTCACTCGCATACGTGGGCTCAGGGGGGGGGGTTCACCCTCCCCCTGGCTATAGCCGTCCCGCTTTTTTTGCGGGAGGACCCCCCCCCCCCTGGCGATCACCATCCCGGATAAGTTGCGGGAAACCCTCTCTCATTATTGAAAATTGGGTGAATATGCGTGTTTTTGTGTCCTTTTTCATTGTAGTGTGACCCAAAAACGCTTAAGAAGTGCTATTTAGGCGTTGTTTTGGCCGCCGATTTACGCGCTATTTTGGTGCGAAATCTTCCACTTCGACAACTCCTCCTCCAAAATTTTCGATCCCGGACATTTTACCCGGGATGGCTCTAGACCCCCTCGAAACGCCCAGCCACCCCCCCTGGCTTTTGGACCAATCTCCCCGTATGCTCACTCACTCGAGCTCCTGGGGGTTTGACGCCCCCCCCCTCCCTCGAAACAACCCGCCAATTAGTTTTCTATCTTTTCCAACCTCCAACTATGCGTTCTTGCAGCTATTTCACCTAAAGTCGGCCAAATGGCACCCACGTCTCTAACCGTGTCTGGTTGAGAGTGAGACGAACCTCTCCCCCCCCCCCCCCCCCCCACCAGTTACTACAGTTGTTTTTTTTTAGTTACAGTTCTAGTGCATAGTGCAGTTCTGACAGTCCAGTGTAGTAGCACGTTTTTTTTTCAACACGAGTTCCAAAATTTCTCGTCTCAGACTCGGACGGTGAGCTGGGCGAGCCGGCTTTTGTGAAGGCGGTGCGGAGTCAGCACTCTCATAGTCACAGTCAAGAAAGTGGTGGCCACCACCATCACCACTCGCACGGACCTTCCTTGGACGGAGCGAGCTCCCTGTCGCTGCGCTCCATCGTGTTGATGGTGGGCCTGTCGGCGCACTCGCTGTTCGAGGGCCTGGCCCTGGGCCTGCAGCAAACCACGGCCGAGTTCTGGCGACTTCTCGTCGCCGTCATGCTGCACGAGGTGCGTGCAGAGAGACAGCAACCGCTGCCCCTCCATTCCGTACAGACTGGTACATCTGGCTCAGACAGATTAGTCGGCGTGCCCTGTAACCGGGTCTGGAAGAGTTGGGGTGTGGAGTGGGGGGGAGGGGGCTTCGGAGCAAAAAGTGGGGGTAGCCGACCATTTTTTTAACTTATACTGGTACTTTTGGATCAAAAGGGTCAAAATTGGCTCTAAATGGTGTTACTTAGCTGTTTTATGGTTGTATAACACTGTGGACCATTGACGCCTGGCCTCCTAGCGTTGCCCCAAATCCAATCCAACCAACAACCGCCCCCCCCCCCCAGTTACATGTACGGTTGGTTCTCAGTGGCGTAGCCAGGACTTGATTTCGGGGGGGGAAGTCCAATTTCGGCCAAATTCTCAATTTTGCAACAGGGGGGACCCTGTCGATTTTTTTGGACATTGTGCCATTTCGGCTGGGGAAGCTTTAGACACTCTCTCATCCAATCTGTTTACACGCTTTTCGCTCGTTTGTCTGACTACATTCACACCAAAACGTCAGCAATGTTGTCAAAACGTCGATTTCCTTGTGCTAAAAATCGCCGCAGGCAAATTTTTTAGAGTAGGGTAACGAACTTTCACGGTTTTTAATGCAAAACAATGCGCCGCAGGCGAAAATTTGGCTCTTTAGTGTCGTTTTTTTCATTATTTGAATTGAAATTGAGAAAAATGCCCAGATTGGCACGTTTGCAACAGAGGGTACCAAGTTAAAAAATTTTAGCTTCGGAGAATTTCGGGGGGGGAGCTTCCCCCCTCCCCCCCCCTTGGCTACGCCACTGTTGGTTCTTGGCCCTTTTGGATCAATTGAAGAGTGGTGGAAAAAAGGCGATTGCAGTGCTCTGGGATTCGAGCCCAGGTCTCAGGGTTTCCGGGCCTGGATGCTAACCTTGCCAACTCGGCTCTCTTGCCTTGGCCCTGGTCTGCCTCTCCTGTCCGTATCGATGTCTATTGTCTGGTTCTCAGGTGCTGTGCGCGTTCGCGTTCGGCGTCTCGCTGGCGCAGCAGGGTGCGCGTCGTCGGGCGGCCTGCGTGGCCGTGACGCTGCTGGCCGCCACCATCCCTGCCGGCATGCTGCTCGGTCTGTTCGTGCCCAACGACGAGTCGGACGGCGCAGTGGCGCTCCGCTTCGCCATGGAGGGACTGGCGGCCGGCACCTTCGTCTACGTCGCCTGCGTCGAGATGCTGAGCGCCGAGTTTTCGGAGGCGGCCTCGCGCTCGCAGCGACGACTCAACGCGCTCAAGCTGCTCGTCGTACTCGTTGGCGTACTGGCCTTCGTGCTGCTCAAGACGCTCTCTTAGATGCGCTCTTCTCTCTCGTCGGGGGGGGGGGGGGTGGACATGTCTGGGTCTGGGCGGTGGACGCCCCCCCCCCTGGTAACCGGGAATAGTATTAACTGGTAGGGCTGCTGCTGGGTGCGTACGTGGGGGGGGGGGGGGATTTCCCCCACTCAGCGGCAAACCCCCCCCCCCCCCCCTGTGTTTTTTGGTTTTTGTATTGTGATGTGAACCTCGCACCGTTCCTACCAAAATTGTTTCTCTAAAAAAACACAGTAAAACCATTTTAGTAAAAGTAAAAGCGTAAATCTACGTAACATATTTAAGCTGGACCGACTCTAAACCAGTCTCCCCCCCCCCCAACTTGTTGGTCTCCTATCCCGCCCCCTCAAGCATGCAACCACTCGGCCAGTCGCTAGACCCGGTTGCCGGCATACCTGTAACTGGGTCTGGCAGAGTGGGGGGGGGGGGGGGGGTAGCTGGCCGATTTTGTGGGGGGGGGTCTCCGGAGCAAAGAAGTGGGGGGGGGGGGTAGCTGGCCATTGTTTGAGTTAGAATGGTACTTTTTGGTCTAAAATGGGTATAAAAAGGGGTGTAAACAGTGTTATTTAGCTGTTTTATGGTCATATAACACTGAAAAGCACTGAAAAACACCAACAGTTACTCACCTTTATCGTTTTACACATGACGAAAATCCTTTGGGAAAATTCTGGGGGGGGGGGGGGTCGGGGGGGGGGGGGGAGTTGGGGGGTGGTTGAAAAACTAGTGGGGGCCCCAAATCCCCCCCAACCACCCCCCCCAGTTACAGGTATGGTTGCCGGTATGGATTCAAGTTCCTAGTGCAATGTTCGGTGCCTGACGGAGACTTTGTTGTGCCTATTGAACCGGTGTGTGTCTCTCATAATTGGTTTCCTCTGTGGGGCTGCGGTTTCTTGTTTGCGTGTTGCCTGGTTTTGTTGCCGTCGCCGCTACGCGGTCCACCCGTACGCGAAATTCTGGCGTAATGCTAACGAGGTCTTTGACAGGGGGGGGGGGAAGGATTTTGACAAAATCTCCCTCCTAACTTTTGCACCTGCCTTCTAGCTCAAAATTTCGGCGTTGGAACCATACATGTAACCGGGCTTTTGAAGTGGGGGAGGGTCGGAGACCATTCTGGAGGTGGGGGAGTGGGTGTCAGGGGAAAATATAATTAGTGTCTAAACAGACAATTTTTGGGCAAAAAAGGGTGAAATAGGCTATAAATAGCGTTATTTACCTGTTTTAGGGTAAGAAACACTGAAAAAGACGAAAAATACACTACTTTAACTGGGGGTACTTAATTCTGGGGGGGGGTTGAGGATGGATAAGCTTCCAACTGGGGGGTGGCAACCCCCTTATTGCATGTATGGTTGGAACTAACTGATGGAGCTGGTGAAATGTGTATCGATTTCAAGGTGGCATGCATGATTGGCCGGGGGGGGGGCGGGATTTCGTGTAGTGCCTATGCGTACAGTGTTACGATCGCGCCTCGCAATGTGGCCTTGTTGTTTGTCGAGTATTTTGCTGCTCTTTCAGTCGGTTGCGACGTAGCCTAGCCAGTGCGGTGCGCGTTTGTTGGCGCAACGGAACGATGTTTTCGCAGCCAAGTTTAACTGGGAGTCTAAATGTGCCGGGGTCTAATCTATACAGCTTCTGAAAGCGGTGGCGGGGTGAAGCGTCTTTCCCCCCCCCCCCCCCCATTGAATCGACTGATAGAAATTATGTACAGAAAAATATTTACAGGAAAATTGAATTTGTATGGTACTGTCTGCAAATGTGGGTGAACCATCCTAACCTCTTTCTGTGGATTCATGTAAACACTAAAAATACCCTGCGATGTCTGCGCCCATCACTCGAGAGAGTTTCGCTCGCCAGACGATCGCCATTAGCTCAAAAATGGCCGTCCGAGTCGGACGAGACATGGCCATTACGAGAAACGGGTTCATGCAAGTGAAGGCGGCCATGGACGTTTGGCGGCTGAAACGAAATGCGTACTATGTACATAGGTTCTGCTGGCTGAGATTGGTAGAAGAAAGGTAGTACACGCACTGGCGGATCCAGGATTTTCTGACAGGAGGGGGCAAGATCACAAAACGCTTCAGGCAAAAGTTTTATTGGAGAGCCCCTTCATTTCGCACGTGTGGCGCAGCAGATGTGCTTTCCGAACTTTGCAGCATTTGAAACAAGCAGTTGCGCTTCAAGCCAAAATTGTTTAATTTCTGCGGTGTTAATGAGAAAGTTTGTGCCTTTTTGGCGCCGCAGGCGAAAATTTTCAATATTAGCTGCTGCGCCGTCCCCAAATTTCAAAGAATTTTGTAATAATCGTCGTTCAAAAGCATGCGCCTCCCTCAGGCAAAAAATTTGGATTTTCAATGGTCTTCTGTGCATTTTTCATTCAAAATATCTGCGAACCTGTCTGATTTTGTCAGCTTGCATCCCATACGCCCCCTTACGTGCCTTGGATAAGGAAGACCCTCCATAAATGCCCTACTTTGGATGGCCGCCTGGCATAAAAGATGGGTGCTTAGTCGAAACACACGCGTCCACTCCTACCCTACAGCGCCGCAGGCAAAAATTTTGCACTTATGAATGCATTATTCTAAAGGAAACGCTTTAAAATTAGTTCGATTCGCCTTCTGCCCCCTGCGCCTGCCCCCCTTGCCCCCCTTTGCCGACAACGACAGGTGGGGGCATGCCCCCCTGCCCCCCGGCTTTGGATCCGCTAGTGAGTACACGGCGAATGCCACAAACGCCAGTTGGTGACCATACCTGTAACCGGGTCTAGAAGAAGGGGGGGGGGTGTGGAGCAAAAGTGGTGGGGAGGAGCTGGCCATTTTTTGAGTTATGTTGGTACTTTTTGGTCAAAGTGCGTATAAATAGGGTCTAAACAGTGTTATTTAGCTGTTTAATGGTCATATAACACTGAAAAGCACTGAAATACACCAACATTTACTCACTTTTATCGTTTTAGACAGAGTGAAATTCCCTATGAAAATTCCGGGGGGGGGGGTGTAGTTGAAAAATTCCGCGGCCCCTCCCCCAGTCACAGGTATGTTGGTGACGCTCGCTTTCAATGTAGTGGAGCATTTGCCGAGAAAGGAGTGGCAGCAGGCTTTTTTTCCAACGTGTCACTAATCGGACGAGGGCAATTACGGTTGTTTCAATGGATCCTGGGTGGTTCACTGGGCTAGAATCTGGTGTAGCTTTGGGGTGTAACTGCTTGAACAGAGTTTGATTGTTGGGAAGCGACCGTTGTGTTTTTTTAAACTGCATTTTTTCGGCCGCAAAATCGACGCTCTATATATGTAGAGGCCTGTGCGCCTTCTGCTCTGCGACTCTGTTTTTAAGTGTCCTGTGACTGCGACTGTGTTGTGCGACTGTGTTCTGTGCGACTTTTCTGCGCCTGTGTTGTGTCTTCAGAAGTGCCACTCTGCTCTTATTTTGATGTGCCAAGCCAGCTACACACACAATTTCAGCTCAATCCATCCAGCATAGTAATCCACCCACCCTCGAGCGAGCGACCCAATTCAGTAGAATTATAGCCGCGCACTCTTCAAGTGCGACGGTTGCTGCTGACACTGCTCCGGGCCAATCGAGCGGAACTAGGCCGAGTGAGCGAAAAACTGTGCCGCAAAATTGCAGTTCAATTAAGGCAGCGGCAGCTCGCAGAAGAAGAGCCCGGTGTCGCCGCCGTCTTCCTCGACAGACGAGTCTTTGCGGACGCCGCACAAATAATAGGCAGGCTTACATGTAGTTGGGCTGCGGATGGCCGGGCATCGCGGCGCGGGTCTCGTCGTCGACGCCCTTCTGCTCCTGGCCGTCTACCTGCCCACGCTGCCCGTCTACGCGCTCTTCCTGTGGACGCTGCAGGCGCGCAGGGACGAGCCGCCCCACTCCGCGCCCTTCTTCCGTCTCTGCTGTTGGCTGGGCGCGCTCGACTGCGCTCGCGTCGTCTGGAGGGCGACGCTCGAGACGGCCGCGTTCTACCTCACGCGGCTGCCGGACGCGCTCTGCCCGCACTGGGCCGACGCGCTCGCGAGCGCGGTCGTCGCGCTCGACGTCTTCCTCAACGTCTGTCAGTGGAGCGCCGTCTGTCTCTTGGCGCTCGACCGATGGCTCGTCATCGCGCTCGAGGGAAAGGTGCGCGCGCGCGCCCCCCCGGGCTGCATCCATACCTGTAACCGGGTCTGGAAAAGTGGGGGGGGGGGAGTAAATGGCCAAATTCTGGGGGGGGGTGTCTGGAGCAAAAAGTGGGGGGGGGGGGTAGCTGGCCATTCTTTGAGTTATTTTTGGTTAAAAATGGGTATAAATAGGGTCTAAAGAGTGTTATTTAGCTGTTTTATGGTCATATAACACTGAAAAGCACTGAAATACACCAACATTTACTCACTTTTGTCGTTTTAGACTGAGTGAAAATCCCTTGGGAAAATTCTGGGGAGGGGAGGGTTGGGGGGGGGGGCGTTGGAAAAATTCTGTGGGGCGCTCAACCCCCCCCCCCCCCCAGTTACAGGTATGGATGCATCCCAAGGTGCACAAGTGACAATTGGCGCCACTACAGGCCTTTGTGAGACGCTGGCTGCGGCCCGCAGTCGTCGCGTCGCTGGTTCCGGCCGCGCTGCTCTATTCCAGTGCGATCCTCGATCCAATTTACGCCTACAACTCCACGGCCGGACGGTGCGAGTACGACCTCGCTGCTGTGGTGCGCGTGCGAGCCAGTTTTGGGATTCGAAATGCTCGCCACGCCAGTCTTTCTCTCGTTCAGCGTCGCTTCATCTGGCCCTACTCGGCGCTGATGCTCTGCCTGTCGACCGTGTGCAGCCTCAGCTACGTGTGGACGCTGGCTTGGCTGCTGCTGAGGCGCCAGCAACGAGCTCCCATTGCGCCCGTCGCCGAAGTCAAGCTCGTCGTCTGCGGTCTGGTGGTCGTTCTGCTCAACTTCGTCGACATGGCCACCGCCTGGGAACGGAGTTGTCAGAGCAGTCGTTCATCCATGGTTAAAAAAACACAGTCGCAGAGTAGAACGCGCAGGCCTCTACATATAGAGAGTCGTCTTTGCGGTCGAAAAAATGCAGTTTTAAAAAAAAAGCACAATGGTCGCTTCCCACAATCAAACTCTGTTCAAGCAGTTACACCCCAATGCTACACCAGATCCTAGCCCAGTAAACCACCCAGGATCCTGTGTGAAACAACAGTAATCGTTCTCGTCCAATTATTGACACGTTGAGAAAAGACAAAGCCTGCTGCCACTCCTTTCTCGGCAAATGCTCCACTACATTGAAGGCGAGCTTCACCAACGGGCGTTTGTGGCATTCGCCGTGTACTAACTTTCTTCTACCAATCTCAGCCAGCAGAACCTACATTCATGTAGTACATATTTCGTTTCAGCCGCCAAACGTCTACGGCCGCCTTCACTTGCATGAACCCGTTTCTCGTGACGGCCATGTCTCGTCCGACGCGAACGGCCATGGGTCAACAAATGGCGATCGTCTGGCGAGCCAAACTCTCTCGAGGGATGGGCGCAGACTGCAAAGCTCGGACAAGAGCAGGAAGACTGCCATCTCCACCAGTCCTAGAGCAGTACATGTAAAGGCCGCGCCACAATGCTCACTCTTCTGTCTTCTGACTCTGGCCCGGTTCAAGAATATTGAATTTGTGACGGCAGCGTCTCGCTGTGAATCGAGCGCGTTGGTCGCGCCGTTGCCGCTTTCGTCGTCGTCACGGCCCTTAGACCGTGAGGCACAACCGAGCAGACAACGGACGTGAAGCGACGACGACGACGACGTAGTACTAAAAGGCATGGGCATCTGGCGCTAGCCCAGCCTCACGTCCATCGCGAGCAAGGTGCTCGTGACGACTGCCAGCTCGGCGCCCTCCAGCCGCCGCCTCTTCATCACTGGCTTGGCGGCGATAGTCGGGCGGCGTCAGGCACGGGCAGCGTCTTTTTTTTTCTCAACAAACCCTTTGTGAGCGGTCAACTGCAATTGACAAACACGGTCAATCATGAGGCAAAAAAATGGTTGTAAGCTGTAGAGCCAGAAGCGCCATTCTCTGTATATGTGTAGTGAAAAAACGCGAACTGGCGTACATACATGCACAACTTATTGTAGTGTACGACTGCTGTACTTATTTCTTGGGATGGGCCGGGCCGGGCCGGGCCTGCATTATTGAGCAGTTGGATGGGCCGGGCTGGGCCGGCGGACTATCTGGTGGGCCGGGCTGGGCCGAGATCTTCAGGCCCATGCTCATCCCTACCTGCCACTGAAAAATTAGAATAATTATTTAAATGCCCGCGTTACAGTACTTTTTATACGGCGGGTGACGGAGACGGTGACGGCGACGGAGACGGGTTTGATCAAACGCCTTTTTTCGTTGGCGTGCCAACATTGTGTTTTTCTCTTGTAAATAGCGTTTCGATTCCATTTTCCTCTCGCTTCTTTGTCGCGACAGCTTCGTTCGTTGCGGGTGTTCGGTTGGGCGTGCACAGTCTACGCGTGGTTTGTACCTCTCTCCCTCCCTCCCTCTCTCGGCATGTCTCGACCTATGGTTCCCGTGTACAGCAGGGTAAACGCAGTTTTTTTTTCTCAAATTTTTTTTTGACAATTTTTCCCGATATTCAGGAGCGCCTATTGGATCTGCGAAAGTCGGCGGCCAGCTCGCGCCATCCCAGCGGGCTGTGCAGCGATTTTGTGGGGTGTGGTTTTTACAATTTTTCTATTACGTTAACCATTGTAATCTGAGGTTCGAAAAACCGCGCCCCCCCGGGGGGGGGGGGCTGTCTGGGGGTTCCGAGGGGGGGGGTCTAGAGCCGTCCCAGATAAAATGTCCGGATCGGAAATTTTGTTGGGGGGGGGGCATACTGCCCATGGGGGGTGGGGGTACCCCTCCCTGAGACCCTATCCCGACTTTCGGGATTCCCTCCCCCTGGGCTACCAATCCCGAAACAAATCGGGATTTTCGGGATACCCCTCCCATCTCTATAGCAACATCTAGTGCAATGCAGCCGCGCAACTGTTGTGCAAACATTACTTCGGCATTGACTTGGTTGCGCGTTTATGATTTTGATTCGTACAGCGTTTATCGATTTTTGTTTTAACCGGCACCCAAAGACGCGATATGTGTGCACGTACGTTACGTAGCATCTGTCTCCTGTAGCCTCTCTTAGGTACGGGTGTGCAGGGCACTAGGAAGCACTAGTGTGGGCAGGTAGGCGAAGGGCAAGCGCGAGAGGCAGTCAGGGAGGTTTAGCAGATGTCTAGTTTTTTAGATTAACGCACTACCCATGCGCGCAAATTTTGCCTGCGGCGCTGTGGTGGGTGAGTGTGAAGTCACTCTTTGACTAGGGAAGCGTTTTGGGCAGGACTAGGATTTTAGGTTGACGCTCTAATATGCGAAAAAATTGCCTGCAGCGCTGTGGTGAGCATGCACTCACCCGTTGGCCAGGTAATATTTAATTCTTAGAAACCTGGCCAATTAGAACCGCCCATTACCGTTAATTTAAGGAAGAGTTCCTGGTGAGACATAGAAATGGCCAAATTTTCGCCTGCGGCGCAGATAATTTGCGTGAGATGTCGTCATAGAGCCGCTCAGCCTGTCAGGGCACTGCGAGTACCTCCTGTCGCTTCGCAGCCCACGCGACTGTGTCAGCAAGTGCCAAGTTGCCTGCCACTGGCTTGCCAGCCATGGACTGCCACAGGGCCAGCTCCTAAGCAACTGCATCAGTGGACAGCCAGGCGACTCAAATTACTTGCTGCCAGCTCCCAAGCAACTGCGTCAGCAAGTTTAAGCTAACTGCGTCAATGCTAACTAACGATGAGTACACCGAACTTTTAATTAGTTGCAAGGGAGAAGATCGTCCAATGTTCAGAGGACTCAGTCTCATTACTGTAAAAACAGTCAGAGAAAAGTCAACTACAGCCACAGTGGAAACCTACATCTCACTAAAAGAGTAGCATGCAAATGCTGAACCCGTTGCTGCTCTCTCGCCAGATTGTGACTGTGATGGTGTGCAGATGCACACCAAGTTGCAAGCTCACCTGACAACAGCCCACAAGAAAGAAACTTTCGCTCTTGGCCTGCAGACTGTATACAAATGTTCTGCTTGAGCCAGGACGTAGACGCAGATCTCCACCACATTGATTCGTGGTTCGGCCTCCAACACTTGCAGTGCAGTTTCTGTGGTTGTCTACTGTGTCTTCATCGCAGAACACAGGCTACCATTTTTCTTCTTCTTCTTACCATCACACCATGTACATTCATACAGTGTGCTGCGTCATTGCATTGATGGACATGCAGACACTCACCCACCCACCCACCCTGTGGGAAGTATCCCGAATTGCCCAGTTTACCCACCCCCTGCCTTCAAAAAATTTGGCGATTTACCCCTCCCCTGGCCCAATTTCCATGGGCACCTATGGGGGGGGGGTGGTGGGTGGGGTTGCCGAAGTGGAAGATTTTGCACGAAGATAACGCGTAAATCTGTGCTTTGCTTTTTGTTTGGTCCAAAATGTGTCAAAACAACGCCTAAATAGCGCTTTTTAATGGTTTTTGGGTCACACTACACTGAAAAAGGACACACGCAAACACGCATATTTCCACAAGTTTTTCACTAATGAGAGCGGTTTTCCCGCAACTTATCCAGGATGGCGATGGCCAGGGGGGGGGCAAAAAAGCGGGACGGCCTTGGCCAGGTGGTGAACCCCTTCAAGACCGCCCCCCCCTCCTGAAGAAATTTGTGAACTTGATTGAATTGCACGTGCGTGTTCCAGAGCGGACGGCCGCTGGCAGCCGGAGCAGATGATACAGGCCAAGTGGAAGGAGCTGGGCTTCCAGGCGCCCCACCCCTTCGGCGAGGGCGCCGGGGGACCCTCAGCCTCCTCGCGACGCAAGAGCAACGCACGTGCGTGTCGTCGCTCGTGATTGTCGATGCCACGCACGAGTGGGACACCCCCCTACCCATAGGTTGTCGAAGTGGAAACTTTCGCACCAAAACTGCCCGTAAATCGGTGCTCCTTTGTCCAAAATGTGCCAAAACGACGCGCCTAAATAGCACTTCTCAAGGGTTTTTGGGTCACACACTACACTGAAAAAGAAACGCGAAAACACGCATCTTTACCCATTATTTTTAATATTGAGAGTGGGTTTCCCGCAAGTTATTCAGGATGGCGATGGCCAGGGTGAGGGGGGGGGGGGCTCTCTCCCCAAAAAAAAAGCGGGACGGCTACAGGGTTGAATAAAAAAAAAAATTTAAAGTTTTTTTTTTTAATTTAAAAAAAAATTTTTTTTTTTAAAAAAAAAATTTTTTTTTTTAAATTGCTTAGCATATTGGCGCAAATATGTTATAATACTTTTAGTATTAGAGTGTCAAAAAGACTAGTGCTTCTAAGTTTAGAGGTATTTAGATCGTTTTAGTAAATGGTGGCGCTCTCTAAATGTGTGTAGGTATCGCACTATGTTGGGACGGTTGGTTTTGGTGTAGAGTTATGCAGTTGTTTGTTTTTGGTTTTTTTTTTTTTTTTGGCGGACGCTATAGCCAAGGGGAGGGTGACCCCCTCCACCCCCCCCCTCTGAGCCCACCTATGCGTGGGGCGAAATGGAAGATTTCGCACCAAAACAGAGTGTAAATCATGGGTGGGCTCAGGGAGGGTCTAGGGAGGGTTCACCCTCCCCCTGGCCAAGGCCATCCCGCTGTTTGCGGGAGAGAGGCCCCCCCCCTGGCCATCGCCATCCCGGATGAGTTGCAGGAAATCCTCTCTCATTATTGAAAAAAAGAGGTTAATATGCGTGTTTTTCTGTCCTTTTTCAGTGTAGCGTGACCGAAAAGCGCTTAAAAGTGCTATGTAGGTGTTGTTTTGAGACATTTTGGACCAAAAAGAAACTATTTGCGCGCTATTTTGGTGCGAAATCTTCCATTCAGACCTCCCCCCCTCCAAAATTTCCGATCCCAGCGGGATGGCGGGAGACCCTCCCCCCTCGATACCCCCAGCCACCCCCCCCCCTGGTTTTTGACCCAATCTACACCTATGGTGTAAATGGGTAATATTCGATCCAAAATGAGTCAACATAAGGTCTACATAGCACTGTCTAGGGATTTTTGGGTCACAACTGAAAACACTCAAAAGGGTCGGAAAAAGACGCATCCCTAACCCAATTTTTTTTTTTCAATATTGAGAGACTATTTTCCGCAAATTTCTGTTTTTGCGATGGCCTGGGGGGGGGGGGGGGTGTGCTCCTCTCCAAAAAGGCGGGACGGCTATAGCCAATCCCACTGGGGTGACTCCCCCCCCCCCCCCGACCCACCTATGACCATAGCGCAGCAACGGTCGATGCGCTCCCATTCAGCGGCTGCAGCCGACACGGCGCCGCCTACGTCGACGGCGGGCGGCCTGGACTGCCTGGGCGCGGCGTTGGGCGAGGTCGTTCTCAGTCCGCACCGTCGCTCGTTCAACGCCGGCTGCAAGAACCGGCCCGCCGCCGACGACGGCGACCCTGGCGCCGCGCCCCCGGCCCAGAAGTTGCCGGAGGGCCGCGGCGGCCGCGCCGGCCACTCGCACTCGGCGGGCACGGTCGCCGGCCGGTTCTCCACGCACCAGGGTCTGGTTCTCTTCTCCCTCTGCCCGGTTGTGGGGGAGAAAAGAATCGATACGTGGACTCTCTGCCGCAGGAGGAGCGAACAGTCTGTCGTGGCGCTCGGGAGCTGGCGGAGGCGGCTACCCCACGCGCGGTCAGCAGCAGCAGCAGCACGGCTTGGGAGATGTGCGTTCGTTGCACTCTAGCCTGTAACCGGGTCTGGCAGAGTGGGGGGGGGGGCTAAATGGCCGAAATCTGGTGGGGGGGGGGCTGTCTGGAGCAACAAGTGGGGGTAGCTGACCATTTTTTGAGTTATACTTGTTCTTTTTGGTCAAAAATGTCTGTAAATAGGCTCTAAATAGTGTTATTTAGCTGTTTTACGGTCATATATCACTGACAAGCACTGAAAAAAAAACACCAACATTTACTCACTTTTATCGTTTTAGACATGGTGAAAATCCTTTGGGAAAATTCTGGGGGGGGGGGTGTTGGAAAAATAGTGGGGCCCCAAAGCCTCCCCCCAGTTACAGGTATTCGAGTGGATACGGTAGCTATTTCAGCGAAAATATGTACCTTACCTAACATTGCGTTTTCGCGTGTATTTATTTTGTGGAAATAAATGTGTAGCAGCATTTCTGCGCAGCGGAAGTGCCCCGCTGTTCCAGTTTCGAGGCGGCGGCGGCGGCGGCAGGTGGAACCGCGGCGGCGGTCGACAGCAGCAGCACCAAGATTCTCATGGTGGCAGCGGCTTCGCAGAGGCGCTGCCTGAGTGGATGGACGAAGGACCCGAGTCGGTTGCCGACACCATCGATCTGAAGGTGCCTGCTCCGTCGCTGGCGCAGCATTTCTTGTTGTTGTCGGATTAGGGGCAACGCTAGGAGGCTGTAAATGGTCCATAATACAGCATACTATACCCATCTCCGTGATGCCTTCCGCCCGTCTAGAGTCGCGTACTCTCCAAGACATTCGGAAGAACGCCGCCATCTGTAGTCTAGCTATAATCTAGGGCAGCGTCGACAGCACGAGAAAGCCCATCGAAAGGGAAATCCTCGATCTAGTGGCTCCATCAGGACGGTGCCGGCGCTTGGGGCCGATTCCCTACCACTGGGCCACGCGCTGGCCCTGTCCTACGCTGGAAATAAATAAATATTGCTGGAAATAAATAAATAAAATAATACGCACTCAGGGCTACGAGTCGGACGACGAGCGGGAGCGGCAGGCGCGCAAGCAGCCCCAGTCCGTCCGCCAGAGCGCCGCGCCCGCCACGCACAATGTCTCTTCCTCGGTCGCTGGCAAAGCGGAGGCGCCGCAGCCACCATCGACGTCGTCTCAGCAGAACGCGGCGCCGCCGCCGCCGCCGCCGCCTCTGCCGTTCGACATGGCCGACCTGGATCTCCTGAGCGGGCCCGTCACGGCGGGCTGGCCCGACGTGCCCGCACCGCCCGCGTCTGCGGCCGCGACGACGACGACTGGAGGAGGCAGTCGCTTCTCGCAGTTCTTCCAGCAGCAGAGCGACGACGGCGCGCAGCCGAAGAAAGGTGGGCGGCTGGATGGAAGCTGGTGCGCGCACTGGTGACGACCCTGGCCTGGTGTAGAAGCGGCGCCGGCGCTGGCGGGCCGGCAGACGACGAGCTCGACGCAGCAGCCGCCCGGCGGCAACCTCAAGATGCTGGACCTGCTCTTCCAGCAGCACACCAAGGAGCCCTCGTCCGGTGCCGCTCCAACTGTGGGTGGTCGTCACGTCCCGGCTGCGAACGGGTTTGATCGAGACGGAGCTATGGGTTCCCTTGCAGCGCCAGCAGCCATTGGCCCCGCAGCCGCAGCAACAGGCCGCTGCCGAGCTCTCGTCGTCCTTCTCGAAGAAGGCCATCTCCGTGACCGACCTGGAGCAGCAGCTCAAGGCTGCGCGCTCGGATCAGCAGGCGGTGCGTCAGTGTCTCGGTCGACAAGCACAAATGACCCCCGATGTCGTTGTGGTGTCCAGGACGCGACGCAGCAGCAGCAGCCTCGGCACCGCTTCCTGCTCGAGCAGCAGCAGCAGCAGCCGCCGCCGACAGTTCGAGAGCAGCAGCGCAGCGCGATCGTGCAGCACCAGAGCGTCAAGGGCAACCCCCTGCAGGACCCAGAGCAACAGCAGCGCCTCCTGTCCAAGCTCGCCTCGCTCCACTTCCACCAGAAGGTCAACAACGACACCGACCAGCGTATGCCCCAAGAGACGGCCCAAGGACCAGCGGCGTTCAACTGGACGCAGCCACAGCCGCCGGCCACTTCCAGCGCGCACTACCAACAACAACAACAACAGCAGAACCAGAATCGTGAGGAGGGCCGTGTGTCGACGCCCCATGTTTTTTTTTGAGAACTCTATAAACGCACGCGACTTGCAGCGTTCCTGGCGGCCCAGCAAATGCTGCTCTTCCAGCAGCTGCAACAGCAGCAGCACCAGCAACTGGCGGGACAGCAGCAGTCGACAGCGCCACCGCAGCCCTTCAACCGACCGCCCTCGCCAGCGCAGCAGGGTTCGTGGTTGACTGCTTTTTTGCTTGTTAACGACGTGAGCAAAATCGGAAAAAAAAGTGTGGAGAAAGGAAATAACGTGAAAAAGGCCTCAAAAGGTGGGAAGCGGACGGAAGAAGAAGAAAAATGTGAATTGGCCCATTCGAATTCGGCAAAAAAGATTGGCCACAGACGGGATCGAACCGCCGACTTTCGCGTTATTAGCACGACGCTCTAACCAACTGAGCTATGCGGCCGTGTTCGTGTTGCTCAAAAACCCTTTTATGTACCGTTGTTGTGCATTTCCGTGTTAGCCGAGGAACATGCTCGTTTCTTGCAGCAGGGCGGTCGGCTTTCGATGCCAGCTACCTGCCTCGTTCCGTGCTGCAGAACATGGCGGGCGGCGGGGCCGGGGAGGCGGCTGGCGGCTTGCAGCAGCACTCGCCACCGCCCCCGTCGGCTGCGGCGGCGGCGGTGCAGCAACACCAGCAGGAGGCGGTGCTCAAGTGGCAGCAGCAGTACTGGAGCGCCCTGGCCGCCATCTCGGGCCTGAGGCCGCCGGCCCCGCCCCCGCAGCACCAGCAGCAGCAGGCGGCTGCGGCGGCGGCGGCCTACCAGCTGTACTTTCAGCAGGCCGTCAAGAGTGAGTGACACACTGCCTTGGCAAGCGAGTCCTTCCCTATACATGGATTTTCTCGTGCTGTCGCTGCACTAGACTACAGATGGGGTTCTTCCGAATGTCTGCTGGCTAATTATGCGGCCCTAGACAGGGAGGCGTCGTGGAGATGATGGCTATGCTCTATGGGCCATTGACGGCCTCCTAGCGTTGCCTTGCGCCTAATCCAACAACAACAACACGACCGTCTTGTCATGTCCAGAGATCGACAACAAGAACGCACTGACCCGATTGCACTCACTGCAGTGGTTCCTTCCGTGTGAGCCTATTAGTGCGACTGCAAAGAGGCTGGCTAGTATAGTTGGAATACTCGAAAGAAGTCGTTCCCGACGACTTCTTTCGAGTATGCCAACTATATTCTCCACTCTCTCCTCGCACTAGTACTATACGGTCACGTGGAATCACCGTGGTGCGTGCAGTCCGGTCAGTGCATTCTCGTTGTCGATCTCTGGACACGAGAGGGCTGACGATGCGGGCAGGGGTGCTGTTTGCGCTTTCAGCGGCGCAACAGCAGCTGGCGCAGACGACAGTGCAGCTGCAGCAGGCGGCCGCCAGGGGGGACGTGGGCGCCCAGCAGGTGATCCGGCAGCGCATCGCGGCCCAGCAACAGCAGGTGCGCTGTGGCGTCTTACCTGTAACCGGGTCTGGAAGAGGGGGGGGGGGGTAGCTGGCAGATTTTGGGTGGGGGGTTCTCCGGAGCAAAAAAGTGGGGAGGAGTAGCTGGCCATTTGTTGACTAACACTTATACTTTTTGGTCAAAAATGGGGATAAATAGGGTCTAAACAGTGTTATTTAGCTGTTTTATGGTCATATAACACTGAAAAGCACTGAAAAACACCAACATTTACTCACTTTTATCGTTTTAGACAGAGTGAAAATCCCTTGGGAAAATTCTGGGGGGGGGGAGTTGGGTGTGTGTTGGAAAACTAGTGGGGGCCCCAAAGCCCCCCCAGTTACAGGTATGTTTGGCGTTCCGCTCGCCCCGTAAGGCAATCACTCACCTCTTGCGCGTACGGTTCTGGGTTCGATATTCTTGCTGGATTCACCTAAGCACGAGTACTTCCATGTCAGTGGATTTTTCTCGTGCTGTCGCTGCCCCAGATTACATACAGACGGCGTTCTCCCGAATGCCTTTGGCTAATTATGCGCCTCTAGACTGGAAGGCGTCATAAAGAGCGGTATGCTATATGGGCCATTGACGGCCTACCTAGCGTCGCCACTAATCCAACAACAAAGGCACCCCGATCACCCTCTTGTGCCAGGCTCAGCAGCAGATGTCGGCGGCCGGCGGCTTCCGCATGCCGCCGCCGGGCATGCCGCCCTACTGCGCGCCTCCGCCTCCGCCTTCCCACCCTCAAGCGCCACCGCCATTCGCCGCTGGGGCAGCCAACTTGTTCGCGGCCGGCGGCGCTAGGGCGCACTCGCCGCCGCTGGCGGCGCCGCCCAACGACCCCACGCCCTCGGGTCACCACCGCCAGGCGCAGCCGCCCTCCACGTCGGCGGCGGCCGCCCAGGCGCTGCTCGACAAGCTCATGGCCGGCACCTACTCGTCCGCGGCCGCAGTGAGTGCACGCACGGTTGTACCCGCGCCAGGGGGGGGGGCAGCCCAGGAAAGTGGCGTTCAAATGTCACCTTTTGTGGAACTATCGCTCCTTTAGTGGGCAGCGGATGGCGCAGTGGTAGAGAATCTGCCTCTTACTCGCACGGTCCTGGGTTCGATTCTCGATGGATCCACTACTAAAACGAGGCTTTCCTTATCCATGGAATTTCTCCTGCTGTCGCGGCCCTAGATTACAGATGGCGTTCTTCCGAATGTCCTTGGCTATTTATGCGGCTCTAGACGGGAAGGCGCCATGGAGATGCGTATGCCATATATGGGCTATTCACGGCACACACGCACACACAGACAGACTCATGTACGCAAACGAGCATGTATGCACACACACACACACGCGCACGCACGCACGCACACACACACACGCGCACGCACGCACGCACGCACGCACACGCACGCACGCACGCACGCACGCACACACACACACACAAACCGACAAAACAAGGACAGTATGTCACTCTCTCGCCTTCTCGCAGCATCGGGCCTGGCCCGGCGGCACTGCGCTGGCGGCCTCGGCGCCGGCCAGCGCGCTGACGGCCGAGGAGCTGGAGCGAGCGATGATGGCCGCGGCCGCCGCGGGTCAGCACAAGCCGGCCGCCGGCGGCGCCTACGACGCGCAGCAGCAAAAGTTCGGCTAAACGGTGTCCCCGCGGCTCCCCGCTCTTGCTGTCGGCGTCTCGGCGTGCCCCCCCCCCACCCCCACACGTCCGTTGTTGTGTTGCTGCCGACCGCCTGTGACGCGGCGGCCCGCCCCCCACGATTTTGGCGACGGCGCGTTGTATTTTACTAATCTCTTCGCCTTGAGAGGAACCCTGCCGACCAGCCAAGCAACCAGCACAGAGGTTGGTGAACGGCAGGCACACAAGCACAGTCACAGCCAGTGTTTTTCCTCGCCCGCGCGTTGTCGTGTGATCCAGCGCACGCCCAGCTTGTGCACCTGTCGATCTGTTGTGAGTCTAACAGAAGTGGTATACACGACCCTCTCTAAAGGTGCGGGGGCAATCCACCCAGCCACTGCAATGTTGTTGTTGTTGTTGTGTGTGGGGGGGGGCCGTTTCTGTGATGGCAGGGTTTCTCTGTGGTCACGCATCAATCATTGGTCGCTGGTGGTGAGTGATCCTTTGAGAAACAAATTCTGGGCGCAGTTTTGGGGTGTTGTTGGAAAATACTGGGGTGGTCCCCCCCCCCCCAGTTGCAGTGTACGGCTCGAACCATGTCACACAACCCCTGCCCACCACACGTTCTACGAAGCGGCGACAACAAACGGACAACAAAATCGGTGGTTAAAGTACCACACAGCTTATCACGCCGTCTTCTCTTCGGCAACGATTAGACGCTTCTCCACCAAATCGGGTACCTCCACCGCCAGCCAGGGTCCCAACTGAAAGAATTTTCCATTAAAAAAAGGAAAATACAAAGAAATCCGAGCTTTATTGGTGCTTACCCCCAGCGCGAACGCGTGCGCAATGCCGAACTTGGGCACGTTGCGCGCCCACAGCGGCTTGAAGTGGTCCGACAAGCAGATTTTGCCACCGCTGTAACGTGTAAGCACGATTGTGTACAGTATAACAGTTTTTAGCTGTTTCATCGTCACAAGACGCTGAAAAGTGCGCAAACACTCGTCGTGCATCATTCCATACATGGAACAAGCGCTAGGAAAACTGGGGAGTAAACAGAAATCGGTGTGGTAGAGAAATGCAAAAAAAAGAACAAGGTATTCCCAATTTCATGAGCATCCCGTCCCACCAAGAATTGCATGACCTACCGGTACATCTTTGCGGTCTTGCCGTCTAGAGAGGGAATCGCGATTTCCGGCGCCGTCGTCGGGTAGGTGACCGGCAGGTCAAATTCCACCTGTTAATTAAATCAAATTTTTCCGAAATTCCGAAACGCTGAGGATGGCATTTGACATGCAGACATTCATTTGTGAGAAGTTGAAACACAAATGCACCCTGGGTATGTATATGTACGCCCGAATTTATCCGGGATGGCCGAAGCCAGGGGAGGGTGGGCAGTGCACGGAAATGTGCTCGATGGCCATGGCTATCGTGTCGTGACCCCCCCCCCCTGGTTAGGCCACGCCCCTTTTTCCGAAATTGCCGTCATAATTGCGGGGGGGGGGGGTGAATTGTTCTCCTCCTGAACCACTGACCTTGTTTGTTTGTTTGTGGGCCGCTTCTATGATCGTGGGGGCCCCTCTCTGGTCACAATCGACCGCTGCTAGTGAGAGATGATGAGACCCAGTCAGCCCGATCCTGGGGGGCTGGCTCCCCTAACGGGCCCTGGAATTGTCACTGCCGCCGGGTTGGTTCCGCTGGCCGGCAGCTCAAGGGACGCCCAGGACATACAGCTCCCAGAGGAGACCAACCTGTTGTCCAGACGGCTCCGACCATGTCCCAGCACACAAATGACGTCATTCGGTCTGGGGCATGCATAGTGGCCACGAGGGCCGGCACAGACACAGGAGAAGAACGCCACATATGTTCTACGGCAAGGATGACCCGAGAAAAATCCACTGAAAGTGATAGTTCTCAATAGTGGGTCCCTCGAGAATTGAACCCAGGACCTTGCGATCATGAGTCCCAGTCTCTACCACTAGGCCACCTTACCGACACCACCGACCTCGAACTCGTACTTGAGCAGCTCGTGGTAGCACCAGCACTTGCCGAACCAGCGCGTGCCGTCCTTGTTGGACTCGAGTCGGAACCAGTCCACGTCGGCCGCCTTGTTGTTCTCCACGTATTGGATCAGCGATTGGTACTCCTCTTTGAGACGCTCCAGCCACAGGTCGGCGTCGCGAGGACCCGCTCGCGTACGCAGCAGCGGAATGGCCGACAAAGTTCGCTTCGTAGACTCGTCCATGGCGGCTGCTGCTGGCAACCGACAAGCCGCATAAATGAGCGGTACCTTCCCACCCAGATTTAGGCCCGCCCCCACCCCACCCTCTGCTCATATTTGACAGCAGGAATCTGATTGGGGGGGGGGGGGGTACAAAATTGGAGGGTTGTGAGCCTGCAGGGGAAAAATGGGCTCTCTCTTTCGCACTCTTCCAATTTTCCATCTTAGTGGGAAGGAGAAAGTTCCCAAAAATCCTGGGGGGTGGTCAAACCTTGAAGCATACCTGTAACCGGGTCTGGAAGAGTGGGGGGGAGGTAAATGGCCGAATTCTATACTGGTACTTTTTGGTCAAAAATGGGTGTAAATAATGTCTAAACAGTGTTATTTAGCTGTTTTATGGTCCTATAACACTGAAAAGCACTAAAATACACCAACATTTACTCACTTTTATCGTTATAAACAGGGTGAAAAATCCCTTGGGAAACTTCTGATCGTTTCAGCAGCGCACAAAAGCATTTCTCAGGTTCCCACGACGGTCACAATTTCTTACCCCCCCCCCCCTCGACTGTTGGCAGATTGCGATTGCCCCCCCCCCCCTTCCACAGCTGCGATGGTCAGCAGTAGTTCCACCACAGCGAGATATGCCGACTCTCACACAAGCATGGATGCCGCCGTGTACGACGCAATAACCGTTTATTCTCAGGATCTGAACCGTTTATTTGCACCTCAGCAGTTCGACGGGGAAAGTGCGGGTGGCAGTGACGCCGTCCTTGAAGAGGAGTTGTAGGCCCAGCTCGAAGGCGACGCCAAACGCCGGGGCGTTGACGCTGGCGCAGGTGAAGAGGCGGGGCAGCTGGCCGTGGATGGGCACTGGCAGGCCCAGCACCTGACCGGCCACCAGCTGGGTGCGCTGCACCTCTGAGCGCTCTGCAAACAAAAAAAAAAAAGAGAAAGTGCGGGTAGAAACAGACGAGGTGGGGAGTTGGGGGGGGACCAGACGAATCACGGGACAAGCGGAGGGCCATCACCCCACCTCCCAAGGCCAGAGTTAGGCAATCCTGCGCGATCAAGATCGATCAAGCCACCCCCGACTACACTGACGGCCGATTCAACGATGTCGCGCTGTAACTGGGGGGGGGGGCACAGAATTTTTCCAACTCCCCCCAACCCTCCCCCCCAGAATTTTCCCAAGGGATTTTCACTCAGTCTAAAATAATAAAAGTGAGTAAATGTTGGTGTATTTCGGTGCTTTTCAGTGTTATATAACCATAAAACAGCTAAATAGCACTGTTTAGACCCTATTTTAATACCCAGTTTTAACCAAAAAGTACCAGTATAACTCAAAAAATGGCTGGCTACCCTCCCCCCACTTTTTGCTCTAGACACCCCCAGTCTTCCAGACCCGGTTACAAGTACGGTCGCGCAGGGACCATCCGAACGTCGTACGTAGCGTAAATTTCGCCAACGACGCTGTACTTTATGCACCCACGAAACATTTGTTTTCTAGACCTGTGACTAGCACAATTTTTGCTCAAATTATACAGACTGCAAGCTACAAAGACCGACAATGGGCGTTTTTTTTTTTGCAACAAAAAAAACCGGTGGCTGGGGTTCGAAACGCGGTGGTCCCCCCCCCCCTATGTTTTGCATGCATGGGTATGGGGGTTACCCCCATGTACATGTAACCTGGTTTTTTTTTAAGTTGGGGGTGGGCCCGCGCCCCTTGTGGGGGTCTTGGGGGTAGGGGGGAGAATGGGCACGCAGATTTGAACAGGGAGGGGGTCTCAGAAGAAAAAAAAACGTGCGTAAAGAGTGTCTCAATAGGCACTTTTTGGTCAAAAATAGGTAAAAAATGCGTTAAAATAGGCTATAAATAGCGTTTTATTTAGCTCTTTTATGGCAAAGAAAAAAACGCTGAGAAAGACGAAAAGTACACTACTTTTTATAGTTTTAGACAAGTTGGAAAAACGCAGAAAAATTCTGGGGGTTCTGGGTGGGGGGCTGGTAGGGGCAAACTTCCGACTGCACACACCCCCCCCCCCCGTTACATGTACGGTTACCCCCTACGGGTGACCCACCGTAGACGGCAGCGGAATGGTCTGCGGCGCCGCAGCGTTCGACGGCGACGAGCAACAAATCGACGGATTCCAGCGCCATCAGCGTCCGCTCCACCGTCAGCTCTCCTGTGATAGGTTCGTGCAGAGCCTGCCGGCGCCCTCCCAGCCAGCCGGCGCACGAGAAGGCGGCCGCGAACCGTCCCGTGCGGCGCTGAACAAAAAAAAAACACAACAGATTTATTCTGGTTACCGCACCGCTACACAAGGGCAGCGTATGGCGTAGTGGTACAGAATCGGCCGCTTGCGTGCATGGTCCTGGGTTCGATTCTTGATCGAGGACTTCCCTCTCGATGGATTTTCTCGTGCTGTCACTGCCCTAAATAACAGAAGGCGTTCTTCCGGATGTCTTTGGCTGTTTATATGCGGCTCTAGACGGGAAGGCGTCATGGAGACGGGTATGCTATATATCTGCCACTGCCGGCCTCCTAGCGTTGCCTCTAATCCAACAACAACAGCACCGCCACACACGCACACGATACCACTGTGGAACTGCGCCATTGCCTGCTGCAAGCCCGGGATGAGAAAGGAAGGGTGGGGTCAGCACACCCATCCCCATAAGTTAATCGTGTTCAAAAAAGGTACCCCCCCCCCAGTTACACGTAGGGACGCAGCCCACACGCACCTCAGCTTCTCGCGATGTCTCCGGCGTGATGTTGAACGCGAGTGGCGAGTCGCCGCCAACGGGCGGAGCGTCCGTAGTCTCAACAGAATAAAAATGTGTCGAATATTTGGATATTCTATATCAAAATTCGAATACAAGGAACGCACGGGCAAGTGGACGATGAACTCGGTGGTCTTGACCAGCGACTTGTTGGGAAAGGAGCGTCGCAGCTCGCACGTCACGGAGTACTGGAAGGAAAGTGAACTGTTGCTACATGTACTTATCGCATCATCATAGGTGTAGGCTGGGACTGAAGCTGAGAATCGAGGGTGGAGTCTAGAGTCATCCCAGGAAAAACGTCTGGGATTGGAAATTGAGGATGAGGGGTCGAAATGGAAGATTTCGCACCGAAATAGCTTGCAAATGGGTCTCAAATTTTTGGTCTAAAATGGATCGAAATAAGGTCTATATAGCACTTTTCAGGCGTTTCTTCTTTTTTTGGGTCGCACTACACTGAAAATGAAACAAAAACACGCACCTTTACCCAATTTGTCCAATATTGACAGAGGGTTTCCCGCAAATTATTCGGGATGACGAAGGACGGGGGGGGGGGCTTGCTCCTGCCATCCAGTGGGGTGAACCCCTCTAGATCCACCCTGTGCCTCTGACCCCACCAATGACATTTCGTCGAGTTGAGTTGAGTGCGAGCTACTAGACCAGCACCTGAACTGCGAGCCTCTGTCCATGGTAGGTCTCGTGGAGTCGCTTGTTGGCCAGAGGCTCCAGCTTGAACTCGAAGGGCACCTTCACCGAGCCAGCCTCCGTCACGTCCGACGACGCCGCCCTGGGGCGAAGGTCGGACGGGGACGACCAGGCGAAGATCTCCAGCGTCTGCAGCGATGGATTCACGCGTCATTTACGGGTAACTGAGGGTTTACTCCCCCACGCCCACCCCCTGTCCTGAACTGAAAGGCAACGTCAGTGAAAGGAAATGAAAAACACCTCTATCCTTTGTGGGTGCAGAGTGGGTGGGTGCGTGAATGTACGTGCGTGCCTGCCTGCGCGCGCCTGCGTGCGTGCGTGCGTGCGTGACCGACACACACTGTATGTATGGCCGACACAAATAGCTTCGGGGGCCGTGTGTGTGTGTCGGCACCGCCTCTGACCTGGACATTGGCGCTGCCCGCGGCGGCGCCTACGGCCGGATTGAACAGCACGGACGCGTCGCCGGCGGGGCGGGCGCCCCGCAGCAGCCGGACGCAGCCCCTGGCGCTGGCGAACAGGCCGTCCGCCTTGTAGTCCGACTTGCTCGAGACCAACGCCACGCAGCTCACGCTCTCCTGCAAGCCAGGCAGCAGTCGCAAGCAAGCAAGCGCCGTGGAATGGTGACGGCGCACCCCGCTACGGTAGATCTTGCCGGGCCGGTTGAAGACCACGTCCAGAGAGAGGCTGCCGTACTGACTCGGCGGCATGGTGATGGAGAGCGAGCGGTGCCGACAGATCCCGACAACGTGTCGGAATAAAATTGGTATTTTGGTGCACACTCAGCCGATTCCGTTCACCTGTGATCTTCATTTCACTTTTTGTACCCGCAAACGAAATATCCGGTTTTAAAATTGAGCAATACCGTACAACGTTCATGGAGCGTATGTTTTTATTACGAGATCATAATTATTATAATCATCGCATGCGACGTGATCAATGATCAATCAATGGCGAATGAGTGAATGTCACAAAGTACTTGTTACAAGCTTGTGACATGCATTATGCTTAAGCTTAGGCTTTAGCGTAGGGCCTGCAGAGACTTGTTTGTCGCAAAATTGTTCGTCACTACTACTGCGCCGTGCTGTCTCAGTATGTATCCAACGCAACTTACAATTTCTCAACCCTACTGCAAAGACAACTGCAGCCACAGCAGAATGTATGAAGACGACTGAAAACGTGTACGTTTAAGTAATCCGATATTCTGGACGAAAAAATTCTGCCGTAGATAGCTGGTCACCTCTATAGGTTCGTACTTCTTCCGTTGCGCCGGCCATCCCTACTTCAACCTGAAATGTGCCACTTGCACTTTGAATGTTTTGTTTATGGTAATTACTGTTTCTGCAGTTGTACCATATACCTAAAAAGATCCTGTACATAGGTAGAGATGCTTGACAGTAGTAGCAGTAGTCTAGTAGTGTGGTTTGTGCGACAAGGATAAAAATGGTTGGTCACTGCTGGATGCGCAAGTCGTAGTCTTGGCTGTCCTCCATCTCGTGGCTGTCGAGATCTTCAGCCGAGTAGAAAATGCAGGGCCAGTCCAGTCGCGGTCTCGGCTCGGCTACCGCTGCACACCGATCGTCTCTGCACGAGCGTCTCGTGGGATTCTGGTGGCGCCCCCGGCCACCCATTACAGGTACCACATGTCAGGGCGGCCCATCTTCCCTGGGCGCCGTGGTGATAGTGGCACAGTGTTAGAATGCATCGCTTCGCCTCTCGTCCTGGGCAGCGTATGGCCTAGTGGTAGGGAATGGGCCTCTGGCGCGCACGATTCTGGGTTCGCTGAGGTAGGTGAGTGCGTGCAGTATGCACCACTGCTCACCTGAAGCAGAGCATGACGCAATCGACAAAGGGGTCAGCAGCGTGGTCGCTCCTCAGCGAGCCATAGCAGCGACGGAGCTTCCTTTGGGGCAGTGTCGAGTACAGGCCGGCATGGCGACTCGTGGAGCGACTACCCATCAAGCTCCATTCGTTCAGTTCTAAACACCCTTGCTCTTCGTTCTCCATCTCACTAGTCAGTTGATGTGAAGTACTGTTGAGAAAGTCGAGACCTCGAGGAAGTGGATTCCGTGAGAACTCGCATTTTATAGTGAAAGAAAATACACTTACCTACCTACACGCCTGTCTTCTTACCGCAAGAGACATTGCCGTCCGACGAGCAGCCTGTTAGCGTCCCGCCGGCACAGCCAATGTCGGTGGAGAAGCTAAGGGGCCATTTATACTTCGCTCCGCTCTGCTCCGCGCAGCGTAGTCGGGAGGCCGCTCCGCGGGAGCCGACTCCCGCGCAGCAATGCGCCGCGGTAGTGGCGTATTGGCCGGGAACCGGTGTAGCGGTTCGACAGTAAACCGATTTTTTTTTGGGGTGTCGGTCGGTGTCGAAAATGCGGTGTCTAGCGAAAAAGAAAAAGTTGTTAAAATTATTGGCATTGAGCGAGCTTTCTCGCTTAGCGGGAAAGAGGCGACAGAGGCGGTGGGCTGTTCGCCCATTGCATCAGAATCGTTCCGTCGATGGGATCTTCGCCAGACAGCTCGGTCCGATGCGCGTCATGGACGACGAGTGGCATTGTCGATATTATCGCATGTCCAGAGATCAATTCGACGCGCTCTTGAATCTTGTGCGACACCGAATTGAAAAAAAAGAACTCACAGGCTGCCCATTTCAGCAGCTGAGCGACTTTCAATCACATTGCGGTTTGCTTGTTTATTTAATCATTTTTGTCGACTTAAATTAAACAATGTAATGTTAAATTGTTTAGGTTGTTGGCTTCCGGTGACATGCAGGTATCGCTGGCGAAGTCTCACGCGGTGTCCCCATCGGCGGTTTGTCAGATCTTCAAGGAGACGTGCGGCGCGATCGCGGACGCTCTCACCGCCGCCAACGTCGTCAACATGCCGACGACTGCCGCTCAGTGGTCCGACGTTGCCAAGGGTTTTGCTGAACAGTGGCATTTCCCCAACTGTGTCGGAGCCGTGGATGGCAAGCACGTCTTGATTAAGTTTAGATATGCTTATGTAATTCCAGTTTTATTTCTGCTTGAAAATGTCGTGTGGCGTCGTTTGCAGTTGACTTGCTTTTTGCTTCAGGCGCCGGCAAATAGCGGCTCGTCGTTTTTCAATTATAAAGGAACCTTCAGCGTCGTCCTGCTGGCAGTCGTCGACAGTCAGTGCCGATTCCTCTTCTACAGAGTTGGCGACATCGGCAGTGCTGGTGACGCTTCCGTGTTCAAGGATTCTGCTTTTGGGCGCCGCCTGGCACTCCAGTGAGAAAAACTGTGCACTTTGACTTCTATGCATAGGTGCTCATGGAACTCATGGAAATTGGGGTACGACATTGGGGAGAGGGGTAAATCACCATTTTATCGAAGAGAGGGGGGAATGTATTTTTGTAGCCATCGAAATTGCGCTTAAAATGGTACGTTCTGCTTTAAAATGTTCATAGACGCAAAATGATCTTGAAATGAGTCTCATCTAGGCAGCTCGGACTGCCGCAACATAAGCAACTGCCTGAGTCGGCGCGAATCGCCCCCTTCGTCTTCGTCGCCGATGAGGCGTTTCCCATGATGGTCCCTGAACGAATGACAATCAAAGCGTGGCACAAGTATTTTTGTAAGCGTTTAGGAGAATTTGCTGCGCCCGTATCCTGGACGATCGCTAGGGGGTGAGCGAGGAAAGAAAGTGTTCAACTACAGACTTTCACGGTGAGCTTACTATGCGATCACATTGAGCGTGATGTTCGGTCACCCCCCCCCCAAGGTGGCGCCGCTTCCGAATGAGTTCGGGCTGATGCCCCCCCCGCCCCCGCGGTCGCACCCATCAGTCGTTTTTCATGAATACCGAACAAAGACCAACAATCCCATCCCGATGATTAATTAAACTGCGCTTGTGTCTAGGGCCAGACGAATTGTGGAGTGCACTTTCGGCATTCTGGCGGCAAAGTGGCGCATTTTGCGAAAGCCGCTGGAGACGACGGTGGAGACGTCAGTGAACGCGGTCAGGGCGTGCGTGTGCCTGCACAATTGGCTGCTGGAGCAGCTGCCCCACGCCTCCCCCACCGTCGGCAGCGACACCGACCTCTCGAACATCGAGTCACTTCCTGCCGACCAGCTGAAGGACGTCGAGAACGTCCCCACCAACTACTCGCACTCGGCTGCTTTCGCTAGGGAGACATTCAGTGCGTATTTCGTCGATGAGGGCGCCGTCAGTTGGCAGGACGCGGCGATCAATGTCGGGAAAAACATAAAGAAGTGAGCGCGTTGTTTGCATGTCATCGGGTCATCACACACAACGCTTCGCGCCCCAGCAGCAACATAATCATACGAACAGCTTACTGGCGCAGGTTGTCAATGATGGCAGTGTCCAGAATCTGATTGATTTCTTTCATAATCACGTTCTGCTGCAATTCGGGCAGCTTGCGCAGCCGGTCGACTACTGTAGCTCCTAAAATCGTCACAATAATTCTGTGACCCGACGGAGGGGGGGGGGGTTAAAAAATGTTGGGGGAGCCCGTGGTACTTACACTAGGGGGGGGGGGGGGCTCTGGGCATGGGGAACGGCAAACCAAACCGAAGTTGTCGAGAGAGTCCGTCTTGTCGAGCGACTTCAACTCTTTCAGAATCGCGTGTTGAACTGCCTGTTGGGCAGCCCTCACGGATTTCTTGGAGTGCGCTGCGCCACTGGCGGCCTCCTCTGGAGCTGGCCCAGCCGATCTCGGACGAGACGGAGTCTTGTGCACCAGCTGCTCGCACGTTGCCACTGGTGTCGACTGGGGCCGGCTCGGCACTAAACGAATCATATCAACTGTGCATTTCGCATTGCCGCCGCAATAATAAAAGAATCGTTAATAGGCACAGCACCGTCTCCGAGCAAATACTCGGTATCGTCCAGCTCGTCACCTCCGCTCTCACCACACGTCGACGCCGCTGCCGAGGATTGCGACGCCATCTCGTCCTCCAAGCCGAAGCTTTCAAACGACCTGATTTGAACCGATGTTAGTGACACGATCTGGAGTGGAGGGGTGGGGAGTGCGTCATCCCAAAATTCATTCGGAATAGGGCCCATCTGCAGCTGGGTGTACCGCCTCCCCCCCCCCCAAATTGCACTGGTGCCCATCGGGGGTCTGCGAAAATTGGGGGGGGGGGGAGTAGGGTGCCTGCCTGTGGAAATTGGGGGGGAGGTAAATCGCCGGTTTATTTTTAAAGATGGGGAGTACATACTTCCGTATTTCTGGGATGAACATTTATGGCGCTAGTTACCCATCCCAAATCGAGTCCGCTAGGGTATATTCGGTCAGAAAACACACAAAAAGAAAGAAGTTACAGAATAAATTAGTTGCTTACTGGCTCATGACATTTCGTTTCTGCAAGAAGTTCATCTGCGGAAAAAATTTCCATGTTGGGATTTTCTGGGCGGCGCTGCCGCTTGGCACCTTGCTTCGGTTTCTGGCGTTGCGGTAGCCGTCCAACAGCTTCTTCCATTCGGCTTGACAAAAGCGGGCTAAAAAAATAATAACGATAAATAAATAATTAATTTTATTTGATACCAAGTTCGAATGAACGACTGACCGGCAAGAGGCAGCTGCTCCTCACTCTCGTAGCCAATCTCGGGTCCCAGTTGCGAGGCGATTTCCGCCCAGGCGTTCGGCTTTGCATCTCGCCGACTGTAGAGTTTTGACGACATTTTCCAGAGACACTCGTGCTCTCTGACTGCGTCGATTAAGCACTCCTTCCATTCATCTGTGACTTTTGGATAACTGTCTCCCATTTTGCTGGGCTTTTTCGAAGGAATTTTTTAGTTTATCACCAAATTCAATAGTGCGAATCAAAAAATATTCCAACACTGCTGGAATACGCCCTACGGCGCTGCGCGGAGCAACTGTTTGAATTTGGCGTAAAGGTCTCGAATGGAAAAGCGGATGCGCGCAGCCCGAGTATAAATCACTTTTGCTCCGCGCGGAGTAATTTGCTGCGCGGAGCAGAGCGGAGCAAAGTATAAATGGCCCCTAACTGAATCGACAGTACTCTCAGCGCAATTTACTGACCTCGACCAGCACCCATGTGCGACCCTCACCGAAGTTCACCTCGCACAACGCGAATGCCTCCCTCCCATCGGCTGGCACTCCGCAGTCGTGGTCCGTCCAGCTTCCGTCCGGCTCGAAGATGACGCACTCCTTTGAGTCGGACGTCCAGGTGGCGGTGAAGGGCAGCGTCGACGTCGCGACCACCGCCGCGCCTTCCTCCGTCTCGTACTCGAGCAGAGAGCCGTTGCTGCCGGCCACTTTTCGCAGACCCACGAACGCAAAGCCGTTGCGTTCGGCCGGGCCAAGAAAGTCAGCAAAAATCTATACGGGCAATGGGTGCCGCCAACCAATCGTCTCCAGTCAGAAACCGACCAAGTTGCCCGCTACGTAATCTGCCATGAGCTGGTCGACTGGCGCGACCAGGCGCGCCCACAGTTGACCGGGGCGCCAGGAGGCGGCGATCGAGCGGCAGTGCGCCAACGCCTTTGCGTAGTCGTACGGAAAAGCCTTGCTGGCAGTGGGGTGTCGGCCGCTCGCGAGCAGCGCCACACTGCGGCCAGGAGCCAACTTGTGGAATGCTGGCGGCGTGCACGCTGAGAGAAGGCGACGTGGCGGGTCATTTCTGTTTTTTTTTTCTCCGGCTCTGCAGCAGCGCTTACTCGCTCCCTTGACGCCCGCGATCGCGATGTCGTATCCCTCTATGACGTGCTGGGTCAAATTGCGCAGGTGGCCAGTGTCGGTGTCGTAGAGCACGCAGTACCACGGCTCTGGATACGTGGGCGCGTAGGCGTACTTCCACACGACGCAGTACGGATGCGCGCTGCACGCGTCGCAGCAGAACTCCGGCGTGATCTCACTGGTGTACTTCCACTTTTCCAGCTGGTGCTGAGTTGTGCGCGGAGTGGTCGAGTACATGAGTCCGTTCAAGTAGTCGCAGCCGGAGGCTGAATTAGATTTCAGTTGGCATGGCATGGCATGGCAGTTGGCAATTGAGTCATGTTGGCATGTGTTGAATTCGCGAGTTAGTCATAAATAAAGTAGGATTCATGAAACGCAGGTGATGCGTGCAAATGCAAATGCACCAGACCTGTGCCAAGCAGCAGAAGACTAGCGACGAATTCAGCAACTATCATGGCACTGGCAAGACTTGACATGCAAACGGTTGTTGAGTTTTCGAGACCTTTTCTTCGAGAAATGATTGAAAGTGCAGACAGAGCCACTAAAGCTTATGTTTGTGACATTGTGAGTACACTTTTATTGCGCTTTCAACGAGAAATTGTGTCTGCCTGCTTTTGCTGGCGTGGCGCAAAGTGCATCGGTTGATCAAAACAATGACACAGTGAATTCCCATCTGACGCAGCGTCGCGCATGACCACACCTTCCCGGCGTCGCATCGCATACCGGGCGCGATTTGTTACCGGATTGCATCCAGCAGGCTCGCTCCATGGCCATAAAACAGATGAAATTTCAAAGACTGGGCCGGGAAGTATGCAAAAATGATCATAGAATAGGAACAGTACTTAACGTACAAACGAGTGTTTTACTGTTTTGAGAACCGTTGTATATTTCCGCGAACGCTCGCTTGCACTGGCAGGCTGGTCCTTTTTCAAGGCTCAATGAACATTTCCCTAGAGCGCGTGGTCATCGCCTCGGCTTCTCTAATTAATAGTAGTAGAATCCGACATCGTTGTAGTAGTAGGGAGTCTGGTAGTAGGGGTCGGAGTAGAGGACGGGGTTGCCGACTCCGCCGCCCCCGTAGGACGGACCGGGGTCGACGGGCGCGCAGCAGAGATTGCCGATCAGCACGTAGCCATAGTAAGCGCAGCCTGGGGGGTTGTCGCCCTGCGACACCGCCGTGTAGCCTATGCCGCAGCCCGCGTCTGCAAGCGCGAGCTGTGTCGACGGTGTCAGAAAAAAACTGCCGAAAAATGCTGCTTCGACAGGGCGTTGTTGGCGTGTCATTCGCATGGCAGCGAGTGAACCTACTATTGCGCAGGGTACAAGAGCGTGCTTTCAATGGTGTCTACTACAAAGCGAAATCCGTAACCGTCGCAAGATAGAAAGTACCTAATATAGTACGAAATACGGCTCGTACACCATTTCAACTGAGGCGAGAGTGCAGCCTTGTCCAACATACCAGTCGAGCCGCATCAGCCACTATTTTTAAAATTGCGAGGTTGAAAACAAAATTTGCATTTACAACGGCTACTGTATCCCAAGAAACGGTAACGTCTGTGCGCTTGGAGACACCCATTCTGCAAACTCACAGTACCTCCAAAGATTTGTCTTCTTCGACGCGTGCTCCTAGCGGTCGCCGGGCCGACCAGGCATAGCAGCAGCAATCCGAATAACAATCGAGACAAAAGCATCTTCGGTTCCGGATTATATACTATGGTAGGGTGAAACGCGAGTTTTGTATTTTAGTCGGTTGAAATGTTGAATTTTCTGACTGATGCTGATGGATGGAGGGAAGGACGGGTGGCTGAGACGGACTTGCGCCGGCGCTGCCGGCATGCGAGATGTTTGCCACGAATTTTAATGAACCGATTGCGCAGCTGCCAAATGCGGGCCCATTCCATTAGCTGTGGATGGCGCATATCGGAAAAATGAAGAATCCGGATTTGTATAGGCGCCGCCGCTTTCTCTTCTATTTTTACGAGCGGCTATGGCGGATCGCCGTCGCCGGGATCGAAGTTCAATTGAAGTGCGTTTCAATCGCAGTGTTGAAATCAGTTGAGTCGGCCAACTGAGTTGATTGAAATCGCGCACAATACGCAATCAAAGTTGGTAGTACAATAGATAGAATGGAGTGGGTGGGGCTCATCCAGCAATCGATAGCGGCAGCGAGCGAAATACGGCTACCACCTACAGTGCTACAGAGCGCAGTAATGCCGACAGACGAAACCCAACGCAGTACTGACAGATTAACAGTTGATCGTCCACATCGAAGTGCAGGGGGGCCGAATAATTGCCTGGTGAACTGAGAACAGAACAACGCGAGAACAGACTGGTCCGTGTGTAGTTTGTATCGAAGATTTATTAAGGAAAATTTTGCAGGTGGCTACAAAAAAAGGAGAATATGTGACGCTCCTTTAGGCCCAGTTTGAAAAAACGCGGTATTAAAAGTAGCCACTTCATCAGATGATCAACTTCAGTTTGGACAAACCGTGTATAATCGAACCAAGCGCAGCAACACGTCACATATTCGGCGTTTGTTGTGCTCGCTTGGATCACTGGAAAGGCAGTCCAGGCTGCATGAGGACCGAGGCCTTTCATTCCTTGGACTCAGAGACGAGAGCGGGCCTTGTCCTTGACTGGACGTCTACAGATGGCAGTTCCGTCCGTCCATAGGCACAGGCTAACAGAAGCGGAACAAAGATGAACGAGAATCGAAGATTGAATGTAGGGTATACAATGTATTGGTACTCAAGATCGTGAATTGATGGTGCATATCACTTACTGTAAGGGCAAGCCACATATTAAAAATTTAAGATGGGCAGGGTAGCGAAATTATTTATGCAGAATCTTTGGCTGTGTGCCCTGTCCATCCAAACGATGCCTAATGAATGATGCGCATCGTCAGAGAGATGAAAGAGTTTGTGAGGGTGGATTGATAGTGGTAGTGTTGTGGCTGTGTGCGATGGCTCGCACAACAAACGCCGAATATGTGACGTGTTGCTGCGCTTGGTTCGATTATACACGGTTTGTCCAAACTGAAGTTGATCATCTGATGAAGTGGCTACTTTTAATACCGCGTTTTTTCAAACTGGGCCTAAAGGAGCGTCACATATTCTCCTTTTTTTGCAGCCACCTGCAAAATTTTCCTTAATACAGTGTTTTTTCGTAAAAGAAAGATTAATCAAAAACTCACAGATACACACATACACACGCACACACATATAAACCCACAGCAGCAGACCAGAACGGACGCATGCTCAGTGTTGCACCATAAAGCTTATGAAAAGCGTGTACCACTGTACATATTGTGCGTGCGTGCGTGCGTGCGTACGTGCGTGCGTGCGCGCGTGCGTGCGTGCGGGTGTGCAGATGTGTCATTTTCATGTATCAGGGGCTGTAGCGAGCATTCGTCCATAAATGTTTTTCCTAGCTCAAAAAATTACCAAAATTCTGGTAAAAGAACCTAGAAATGAGACAAAAAATGTGGAATGGACTGGAGACACTGCAGTAAAGCAACGCTGATGGGTTTTCCAAGGGGACACGTGCAAAGGCACAGGCAGGCGTTACTGGGATTCGAACCAGCGACCTTTTGATTTAGGGAACATGGTAAAAAGAAGAATGTGCCCAGTAAACCAAAGCTGGCATGTAGCAAGAGTCCCTCCGGCGATTTCATTTTTTGATGTGGAGCATAGATGCCTGCGAGGTTTCCGTCCAATTGATGCAGGCGCGAGTGAGCGACGAACCAAGAAGCTTGTTATGTAAAGTGGGTTCCTGCAATCTCCAAAAACTTCTCGGTAATGCACAAGCGTATGGAAGCGTGTTATGACTTAATCGATTCCCCCTTTGAATGCGCTTCTTTTGAGCTATCACGCACCAGAATTCGTTCAGGAAATGAAAAATAATACACGATCATAGTTCCAAATTTTGCCCAAAATGGGGGTGCGCCAAGAGGGTCGAGCTGCCAAACATGGAAATCGGAGCGCTCCCATTCTCGAAAGTGGCCTATTCCAGGTCCAGACGAGTAACTTTCATCATTACAGCACAGCTCTGCGACGAACGGTTGAAGCGTCTATAGCTAACAAACTTTTGGAACAAAACACCTAAAAAATGGCCTTTCGAAGAGGGCTGACAGCGACACGGGCATCGGAGCGCTCCCATTTGTCGAAAGTAACCTATTCCAAGTCCGGACGATTAACTTTTGTCATTACAGCACAGCGGTATCACGAGCGGTTGAAGCGCCTATAGGTCACAAACTTTTTTTGGTCGGATTTGCCGAAATTTTGGTTGCCAATATCTCATTATTTGGTGAGAATTTCAAATGTCATGCAAGCGCCCCAGACATTCTTTGTAAAGCTGTTCACGCAAATCAAAAAACATTTGGGGGTTTACTCGGCTTTTTTTCGACTTTTACTCTTGTCGGGTTTTGGCCAAAATAAAACGACTATGTTTCGAAAAATGACCAAATCGGCCATAACTATAGATCCGAAGCACCTAGATAAATTTTACCTAGGGGCACAAAATTGCGATCATATACCACGTGTTCACGCCAAGTTTCGTCAACATCGACAGCAGTGTTCCAGAGCGGCGACCCAAAAAGTGTGTGCAGAACAGGAAAAAAAAAAACACCACTTTTTCGGAACATTTTCGGACATTTCGTCTTAATGCGCTCGAGTACCGAAACGCGGGATGGCTTATTCGATTCCGGTCTAGAAGGCGGTTCTTTTGAGCTATCATTCGTCACAATCGGTTCAGGCAATCAAGAGTTATAAGCGACTGAAAATTCAAAGAACCGCATTGAAGAAGTTGTCACATATTAGGGTTGTACGCTGCCGCGTACACCCTGATTCAGTAGGGGCCCTCAGGCCAGGTTTTGCTTGGCTTGGGTGGGGGGGGGGGCAGCGGAGCTCCGGCCATGTGGTATACTCATTCGCACGACCCCCCCCCCGATCAAATGAACATCAAACGAAAAGTTTCGACGTTTTGACGTCCGAAAAATCTGTCCATTTTTTGGTTCGCTGTTACGGAGGATACAAGGAGGATGAACCCGACCCAGCCATACCTGTAACTAGGGGGTTGGGAGGTCTCCCTCCCCAGATGCTGGTTTTAACTCTCCACCCCCCCCCCAGGTCCAATTCCCGGTTACAGGTGTGGGTGGACCCAGCCTCTCTGAGCATGGATGGGTGGGGCGGGCCGACAATGGGAGGGCAACTCCTGGGAGCCTAATACTAACGTAGAATGGAAAAACAGTGGTCGTTCGATTCAATTTTTTTCTTTTTTCTCGAGGCATTCATTCTTGGAAACGGCCTTCTTCTTCCACCTCACATCCGCTCATCCGTAGACGGTGGTGCCTCCGGCGCGTCGGAAGACGCCGACGCGTCGGTGGCAGGCTGGGCAGATGTGGTGGGCGTCGCGCAGGTCGTCCACGACCAACGGGATCCAACTGCAGCAGATGGGAACCAGGAAGAAGGCCCAGCCGATGGTCAACGCCACCAGCAACAGCCCACCGGCCACCGCCCAGGCCAGCACCCCGGCCACGAACATGACGTTCGTCATCACGTGCGCCTGGTTCGGTTTCGTCCATAGGTGTAGATTGGCGCAAAAGCCAGGGGGGATGGCGGGGGGTTTCGCGGGGGGGGGGCTCCTGCCATCCCGCCGGGATCGCAAATTTTGGAAGAGGGGTGGTCGAAGTGGAAGATTTCGCATCAAAATGGCGTGTAAATCGGGGCTTTTTGGTCAACGCCTAAAGAGCATTTTTGAGCGTTTTTTGGGTCGCAGTCGCACTACACTAAAACGGAAGCAAAAACACGCATCTTTAGCCAATTTTTTCAATATCGGCGATGGCCAGGAAGGGCTGTCTCCCGCAAAAAAAGCGGGACAGCTATAGCCAGGGGGAGGGTGACCCCCCAGATCCCCCTGAGCCCACCTATGTTTCGTCGCGCATACCGGCGCGAGCGCGCACGCACGCACCGACAGCAGCAGGTAGGCAGACAGACACGATTGCGTCCATCAGAGTAACTCACATTGCAGTGGGGACAGTCGAGCTCGGCGGGCCTGGCGCCCAGGTATGGCTGCGAGACGACGACCACGGTCGGCGCGCCGGGTACAGGGACAAATTGCGGCGGCGGTGGCGGCCCCGCGGCCACTGGCTGGGCAGCGCCCACCGTGCCGGCCGGATAATAGGCTGGGGGCGGGTCGACGACCGGCATTTTCTGCTTTGTCGACGGCTCCATCTTTTCCACGACGAACTGCTGCGACGACTTTCAAGTTTCTCTGTTCGCACTACACACCTTTCGTTGAATCACGCGACTCACATGCATACATACATGCACTGACGACGAGTGACGTCAACAAGACGCGGTTCTAGGCCGATGCGCCACTGACGCCCAAGCCTAAGTCGGGTTTAAACCTAGCCGAAGCAAGGCCAAAGCCGAAGCTTAAGCGAAGCGCAATGAACCTGTCAGCGCCCAATCCTGCCTAAACCATAGCAGGACGAACCAACCACAACTAAACCATACACAGTTCCAGTCAAAATCCTTTTCAGGTGCACGTGGTATACTACACGGGGCTTACCCTCTCGGGGGTAGCCACATACCTGTAACTGGGGGGTGGTGGGGGGGGCTTTGGGGGCCCCCCACTAGTTTTTCAACCACCCCCCAACTCCCCCCCGACCCCCCCCCCCAGAATTTTCCCAAAGGATTTTCGTCATGTGTAAAATGATAAACGTGAGTAACTGTTGGTGTTTTTCAGTGCTTTTCAGTGTTATATGACCATAAAACAGCTAAATAACACTGTTTACACCCTTTTTAGACCCATTTTAGACCAAAAAGTACCATTATAACTCAAACAATGGCCAGCTACGCCCCCCCACGGTGTGCGGCGGAGGCCCCCGCCCCCCCAATCGGCCAGCTCCCCCCCCCCCCCACTCAGCCCGACCCACTTACAGGGGTTGCCAGGGGCCAGATGCACTCCCATCAGGGTTGATGGTCCTAAGAGTTAGGTTAAACCCCATACTTGGCACACATTCTACAAGCAGACTAAATGCTGTTGCAGAGTATAATTCAAATGTCTGCAACTACGTACTGCGAGTGAATGCGCTACATGGGTCGCGCTTGCTATACATAATCCCCTGACCTTCTGTTGCTCTGTATATAGGCGGTAGCTCCTCCGCAATCAGCAGAGACACAAAAAGATTAGTGTCAGACTGTATAAGACAGTCTGCTAAGCAGCTGCATGTGATCAAAACGTTATGCTGCGGGTGAGCGTCAGCCTAAACTTGATCCAAAGCCTACGCGGGCAAAGATTAGAATATCATTTTGGTGTGCATGTTGGCCACAGTCTGACCCAAAGAGGGTCTGCTCCTTGTGACGTTGAGGGCGGTGCATCTGAAAAGATTTTTCCAAAATCCTGCAGTGGCGCATCGGCTCGACCCACAAGGCGCACCAACAAAGCAACTGGCGTAGCAACCAGGATTTTCTGACGGGGGGGGGGGTATGTGTCCGATTGCGCCTTTCGCCCTCTCTACGTCTATTAACTGGTGAACAAAGGTGTAATTTAGTCATTTTGAAGCGTGCGCAGTGCACAACGCTCGCTGTCAAGTGAGTAACGCGTCAACGACGATGAGCCATGCGTATTCTTTCTTCGATGGTAATCGAAGGTTGAGGAGAGAGGCCTAGCCTGACCCTTCTGTCTATTCGGTGCCTTCAAATGGGTCGGAAGGAGTGGTGTGAGGGCAGCGGTCGATGTCGCAGAGATAGCGCCGCCTTCGCTCGGCGGCCAAGCGGAGCATCTGTTAGATGCCGTGCTCAAGGCGACTGCTGTTGATGCTGACGCTGACCCTGGCGGCCAGCGTGTGCTCGGCGAACGTCAGCGAGAGCGCGTCGACGCGCAACGCATCCCACAGGATCTGAAACCGGCAAGGCGACTATACATACACTATACATACACAAGGTCGACGTCAAGGGCACGTTCGCCTTTGGCATCCTCTTGTGAGACAATGTCGTTTTTTTTGTAAGCAACAGTGATTGTTGCAACAGAGCATTCACGACTTGTTTGTGGCCACTTCCGCATTTGCAGGAACGTGCCTCGCGGCCACCATCTGCCTAGAGACTCTAGAGCTAGAGTGGTCATGTTGGTGGAAGTCTCGGATGTCGAGGTGCAGGGCGTCGTCGACTTCTTCAAGGACCACCCGACGCGGACGCCGCGAGAGCTGACGCCAGAAGAACTGCCCGGCGTTTTCCCCATCGTACATGACGTATGACACTCCCTTTCGATCCTTCCGTACAGTGTCTTGTTGCGGTTATCGAATTGGCATTGAGGGGAGTGGGGGCGGGTGGGTTTGTCCGCGTCAGGCTTGGGTAAAAAAATGTTTTCATTTTTTTAAATGAAAACAAAATTGAAAGGAAAAAAAAAACACTTTTTTATTAAATTCCCAGAGATCGTTTTAAACGGTAAATCGATGTCGCAGAAGGTGTTTTATGCCTAGTAGAGTGTTAATAACAGCAAACTAAAGCATTAAAAGCCCTTTGAAGTGCACTTTAGTCAACTTTTAGCTACTGACAGTTTTTTTATTGAGTCAGACTACGACTAGGACTATCGAGACTTGTTTAGACAGCGTTTGGACACCTCAAATAGTACTAATTTAGCATTATTTGATATTTGATATCATCCAGGCTGCTACTAAGTAGGTATATAGGATTCAAGCGCACTAAAACCATTGTTCTTTCCTCTTTTTCTAGCACATTTTGGACACATTTGAGTTTTTTGTTAATTAAAAAAAATTTCCAGTTTAAAAAAACAACTTTTTTTAAGAACTAAAGTTTTGTTTTATTTTGCCAAAGCTTGGTCCGTGTACATGTGTTTCATAGCAGCGCATGGCCTAGTGATAAAGAATCGGCCTCTTGCGCGCACGGTTCTTCCAGGTTCGATTCTTGATGTAGCCGCTAGATCGAGGACTTCCCTTTTGATGGATTTTCTCGTGCCATCGCTGTCCTAGGTACAAGGTATGTGCGGCTCTAGACGGGAAGGCGTCATGGAGATGGGTATGCTATATGGGCCATTGACGGCCTCCCAGCGTTGCCCCAAATTCACCAACAACAACATTTCATAGCGAGTAAGGGAGATTCAGGTCGCGCTAGCGCCACAGCGGCGCAACTCGTGGGGAAGCTGCAGAGGCTCGTCAACGACGCTCTAGCCGTCTTGGCAGAGTTCCAATTCACGTTCGTCGCGCCCTCGATGGACGAGCCCTTCTACACTTACGCCAGAAATACGCCCCACAACTACCCGCCAATCTTTGGCTTTCCTGGAGCGCCGCCACAGGTGAAAAACACCGCGAGAATCTGCTACATATGTACAGGGTGGGCCACCGTTCTCGCCCCAACTTTGGCCGCTCACCATTCCTGCGTCCGGTGGCCGATTGTTTCCAAATTTGGACATGTGGTGCTACAAACCATTGGTTAAATACGTGCAAAGTTTGATTAGAATCCGCCAAGGGAATAACCCTTTATTTGTTCGTGCGGCAAATCACCGGTTTTCAAAGTTTCCGCCGCCTACAGCGATGCATATTTCACAGCGGTCCGAGATGGAACGGCAAATCTTCGGGCACAATTCAGCGTCAAAGCGTCGAACGCGTTTTCTATCGCCTCCTTCAGCTCTTCGACGTTTGAGCAGCGCTGCGAGTAAACAACGTCTTTGACGATCCCCCAAACCGAAAAGTCGATTGGAGGCAACAAGACAGCTTTTTTAGACATCTGACTGTTTCCCTCGCATTTGTTGCCTCATAATTAGCTTTTACGGTATTAACTCTTTGTTGAAGAGAGAGCTGCAAACTTTCGGTCATCTTTTAAAAAACGGCGCAATCATAAAACAAATTTGTTTTGCGTGTTACCATAAAAACCAGTATGCGTTACGGTAATTATGCAAAACTTGATTATTTCTTTTTGAAAGCTGCTCAAACTTTGCACGCACTATTTAACTAACGGTTTGTAGCACCACATGTTCAAATTTGGGAACAATCGGCCACCGGCCGGACGCAGGAATGGTGAGCGGCCGAAGCTGGGGCGAGAACGGTGGCCCACCCTGTAGCCTGTACAGTCCCGTGCAGAGGTCTGTCGGGTGCTGGGTGCTCAGGCATCCTGGGGGCTGGGTGCGCCCCCCGGGTCGCGAGGGTCGCAATCTCCACCTCACGTTAAAGCATAGGAAGGCGCGTCTAGAAGGACGCGCGCTCTGTCTGCCAAAGATCTGGGTGCGCGCGCATACCTGTAACTGGGGGGGTGGTTGGGGGGGGCTTTGGGGGCCCCCCACTAGTTTTTCAACCACCCCCCAACTCCCCCCCCCCCCCCCCCCAGAATTTTCCCAAAGGATTTTCGTCATGTGTAAAACGATAAAGGTGAGTAACTGTTGGTGTTTTTCAGTGCTTTTCAGTGTTATATGACCATAAAACAGCTAAATAACACTGTTTACACCCTTTTTATACCCATTTTAGACCAAAAAGTACCATTATAACTCAAACAATGGCCAGCTACCCCCCCCCCCCCCCCCCCCCCCCACTTTTTGCTCCGGAGACCCCCTCCCCCAAAATCGGCCAGCTACCCCCCCCCCACTCTGCCAGACCCAGTTACAGGTATGTGCGCGCGTGCGCGGGTGCGAGCAGGGTGCGCGCAGCTTAGATGCGGTGGGAGTGGGGACGCGTTCACAACACTGTCTATGCTCTAGATTGAAGGACGCCACTCATCCGCCGTGTCATGCTTTAACGTGGGGTGGAGAATGCGCCCCTCGAGACCCTGGGTGCGCACCCAGGGTGCTCAATAAGACAGACCTCTGCAACGGACTGTACCTACCGTATGCGAATTTGCCACCGGAAATTTGTTCGGTATTCGCTTTGGAAAACTTGTTCCTTTGTGGCTAGGCTTCAGTACGATAAACTTCACGTCTGGCGACTCGAATAAAAAAAATAACTTATATTTGGTACCTACCGTAATATGCTTACCGCAATTATGTAGCTTCTGCCTGAAAATGTGGCTGCCAAACTTTTCTTGTGTTATCAGCGCACTGGCTGCGATGTGGGGGTGCGAGTCGAACCCTCGACCACGAGGGCGCTGAGACTACGCCTTACGCACTAAGCCACTCGCTCTTGGTGATGACCAACCTGTTGTCGGCTGGCATCCGGCATTTCAGATTCTCTCGGAGGCGCTTCGCGACGGCGTCTCCCTGAGGTTCGCCGAGCACACGCTGGCGGCCGGGTGACGTATGTAAAAGTGTTCGCTATGTAAAAGTGTTCGCGTACACTTTTCTACATAAGAAATGCACACGGTTATGTAAAAGTGTTCGTGTCTATGTAATTCTGCTCCATCTCGAGAGTGCTTCTGAGCTTCGACTGCATTCAAACAAAACAATCAAACGGCGACCACGTCATGCTACGTGTTGCGACTGCTGGCTACAGTAATGACATAATGATTGTCCACAACTACTGAGCAGACTCAAACTTTGAGCACGATGCCGAACGACGCTGATGCTGTTGACGTAGGGTAAAGCATGCAGGTTTTGAAATTGCTACCTAGCGTAGCGAGCACTGTGGCCGTGTCGAGCACTGTGGATCTTTATCTGCTCGGTGGGAAAGACGTACAATCTTGATGTGACGGATCTGCTTGATGGGGTATGCACCAGCTGAGTTGCGCGGCTTTGTACAGGCTACATGTTGCCTCATCTTGCCATGTTTAACAGCAATAGCAGTATATAGATGTAGAATCGATGCAGACACACTGCGCCCCCACTCACAAAGCAATTAGTTGCAGCAGAAGTGTACACTGCACTCCCCATAGGATCTACAGCAGAGGAAACATGCTGAAATGGACGCGAACACTTTTACATAACTGTGCGTATTGGCTATGTAGAAGTGCACGCGAACACTTTTACATAGCGAACAGTTTTACATACGACACCGGCGTCAGCGTCAGCCTGAACGCGACGCGTCTCGAGCACGGCGTCGAGCAGATGCTCCGCCTGGGCAAAGAGCGAAATCGGCCCTATCTCTGCGACATCGACCGATGCCCCGAGCAGGCACACGACCCGTACGCGGACGTAGATTAGACAGGGAGGCGGCGAAGGAGAACCAGCCCCTTTAAAGGGGGCGGCTCTAGTTTCCAAAATTTTTGAGATAATGATGTGGTCAGCTGCGGCACACCTCTGGGAGTCACGTCCCGTTCTTACTTTTCAAACTTAATTCAAAGTTTTTCGAGATATTCCAACTTAAACCTCCAAAATTTGAACAACCATTCCACAGTAATCTTTTTAGCTAATCACGCAAAACCCACCGTACGCCATCTAAACAGAGCTGTAACCTAAAATCGACTCTCCTTATGCTGAAGAAGCGCTCGATCAGTGCGTGCGCTAGCAAAATATAGTCGCAGCTAGTCGAATAATTGATGCAAACATTCGGCAGCGCCTTGTTCAAACGATAATGCCGACATCTTTAATAGAAACACGTTCGTGTCACAGAGCGTACTATTCGGCGGCGCACTGTACCCACTGTGTCCCCCCGTAGTAGCTGTCCGCCGCTTTGTCCGTCCGCCTGGCTCACGCTTGTAGACATAAAGCGACTTTCGAAAAATTTTTCTCGCGTTGCTATCTGGGTGTGGTGAGGCCACCAAACGCCACAATCCCAACACAAAACGTACCCGTGACGCCCCACATAAGCAATTCAAACTAAGATTACTGTAGAATGGTCGTTCAAATTTTAGAGGTTTATGTTAAAATATCTTGAAAAACTTAGAATTAAGTTTGAAAAGTAAGAATGGGACGTGACTCCCATGGGTGTCCTGCAGCTGACCACATCATTATCTCAAAAATTTTGGAAACTAGAGCCGCCCCCCCTAAGCTGTGATAGCCGACGAAGGGACTATGCGTATGCTGTCGTCATGAGGTTACTCAATCCAGATTTGATAGCGAGCGTGTCATTGTTGGAAAAAAAGGCGATTGCAGTGCTGAGATTCGAACCCTGATTGGAAGTGCCACGAGTCAATGCAAGAGTGAACAACAACAACTCAACGCGCATTCGATCTATAGGTCCGCCGCCAGCGATGTCATTTACATACATGCGATGTCGACAGCGATGCGTAGTCGTGAAAAGTGAAGCGGAGAGGGCGTTTGCATTGTTCGTTCCGCGCAGGAGAGCAGCGAGAATGATCGGTTTTGCTATGTGCGCGAAACGCGAAAAGGCCACCCAATAATAGGCATTGAGGGGCGATCCTGCTGGGCATGGCGCAGGCGCCAACCATGCCAGAAGTCGAGCTCGGCTGTCTCCTTCTGCTC
Source organism: Paralinhomoeus sp. GSCO2_6 (assembly GCA_030248085.1). Classification (NCBI taxonomy): domain Eukaryota; kingdom Metazoa; phylum Nematoda; class Chromadorea; order Monhysterida; family Linhomoeidae; genus Paralinhomoeus; species Paralinhomoeus sp. GSCO2_6. Next base: position 53,676 of record JASAMY010000929.1, read on the forward strand.
GTAGGTGCCCGCGACTATGACGTTGCCCAAGATCGCGGAGTGGGGCACCAACGCAGCTGGAGCCGGCACTTGGTTGGGCTCGGTCGCAGCCATAGGTGTAACCGGGAATTGGACCTGGGGGGAGGGTTCGGGCACTTTCTGGGGGGGTGGTGGGGGGGGGGGTGGAAAATCTGGAGGAGGGGGGGTCTGGGAAGGAAAAAAATAGGCACTTTTTGGTTGATTTTTAGTCAAAAATACACTGTAAAAACCCTAAAATAGGCACTTTTTAGTCAAAATACACTGTTAATAACCCAATATAGGTACTTTTTGGGCGATTTTTGCTCAAAAGCACCATACAAAACACATTACCATTTTCAGTTTAAAATTTCTGGGGGGGGGGGGGTTGGGGGGGGGCGTGGGTAGGGTCAAAACCAGCAAGTGGGGGAGGGAACCCCCCCCCCCCCCAGTTACACGTATGGTCGCAGCGGTGACCACGAGCGGCACTCGTCATTCCGCGATCGTTCCGCGAACGTCGTCCCGACTGCGCTCGCCACTGACGAGAGGCGCGTAGAAGAGGCGCAAGCGCGGCAAGCGCTCCACCAGCAAGCGGTAGTGGAACCGCCGCTCCGGACCACGGATAAATTACCCAAACGGGCCAAAACCGTCCGCATGGATGGTCCAGCAACCGTGGATGGCGAAATGGGCGAGCGCTGGAGCGCATCTCGCGAGCGAAGTCAGCGCCCATCCCCCCCCCCCCCTATGATGTCGATGAACGTGCCGATGGCAAGGCGCTCGAGGCGCGCCAGCTAGCGGTTGTATGGTTCTATGTATGGTCGTCACGATTCATACACAACAATACATACGCAAATTCAAATGCGAGACATTGAATACGCTCTAATGCGAGACCATCTTTTACTACGCGCATGATGGAGAGCAGCTCTCTGAGCTGCGCTTGATGTCGATTGTGGGCACACTGCTGTGCTGGATAATTCGTGCGCGCAACTTTGAAAAACTAAAGAATACAACAAACATTTGAAGAACGCATTGCCACGAAATGCTCTGGCACGGCCCGGCCTGGCCCGCCATCCAAAAAAGTAGGTCCAGGCCCGGCCCGGCCCGGCCCGGCCCGACAGTTGGGCCTAGTTTGGCGGCCCGGCCCATTTCGTTCTCTACATACTACAATACTATAATTGATTTGCAACTTCGCTCCACTGTACAAGTCGACAAACGACAATTCCAAAGGACAATTCTGGGAAACTATAATTAGGTGTAGATCAAATCCACCGAGCCTAAGCGGTGTGAGTGTGGTTATCTCTCAGGACACGGTGGCGTGTGTGAAGTCTCCTGGCCACAGGAGCATACCTGTAACGGGGGGGGGGGCTTGGGGGCTACTAGTTTTCCAACACCCACCCAACTCCACACCCCCCTCCGACCCCCCAGAATTTTCCCACAGGATTTTCGTCATGTCTAAAACGATAAATGTGCGTAACTGCTGGTGTTTTTCAGTGCTTTGCAGTGTTATATGATGACCATAAAATAGCTAAATAACACTATTTAGAGCCTATTTATACTCATCCAAAAAGTACCAGTACATAAGTCAAAAAATGGTCGGGCTACCCCCACTTCTTGATCCCCGGAACCCCCCTCCAGAATTCGGCCCTTTACCCCCCCCCCCACTCCGTCAGACCTGGTTACAGGTATGCACAGGAGCCCAAAATGCGATAGGACCTGACTGCCTCCTGCAGTTCCACTGACACCAACGTCTTCCTCTCATAGTAGGTGTTGACCTCGTTCTTCTCGAACAGTCGCTCCTGACCCTCCTCCTCCTCCTCCTCCTCCTGTCCGTCCACCATGAGGTCACTTTGCCTGGCGCCCAGCCAGTCTCGCTCGAACTGATCCAGGGAGAACGACTCGCCACGGAGGCGGACGAGCGCGGCCGCGCAGAGACTGGGCTCCACGACTCTGCCGAGCAGCCCCAAGCCCAGACAGGCGTCGACCGCGGCGCGACGCACCGCCCACTGCTCGTCCAGTAGCAATCGGAGCGCGCAGTCCAGCGTCCAGGCGGCGCCGCCTTCTTCTCGCCACGGCCACGACGCTGCAGACCAGGCGTGCGAGCGTGCCAGTGCCCGCCTGAGCGATAGAGGGAGGGTACAGGGCAGGGAAGGGCTACCTCGAAGGCCGGCCAGACAGGAGGCGGCCGCAAGTCGAAGCTCCACGGCCGCAGTGGGACCGGTGGCGTCCAAGAGAGCCTTCGCCAGCTGGCGCCCGTCGTCTGCGTCTTCATCGTCAGTTGAGCACCGCGGTAGGAGGCGCAGAAGGCGACCCCGACACTTGGGCCTGCGTGGTCAATGCGCTTCCTCCCTTATTAGGCAAGAAGGCTGATGAGCAGCGGATAGTCGACAGGCTCGGCGGGGCACACTCACCTCCTCAAGCGTCGATAGACGCGTAAACAGTCGGCGCGCGACAACTGAAGCGCTCGCAGTCCGAACCGAGCCAAGTAGCGGGCGCACTGCAACGTGCGTGCGTGCGTGCGTGCGGCATTTGAACAGGTGAAAACGCAGGCCACCTGTCCCACTGCCCACTCGTCCGCCTCCTCGTCTTTGAGCAGCCTGATGCAATCGCTGACCAGTGCGTGGTCGTTTGGTACAGTCTCTGTCGACTTGCACACGGCCCATGCGAGATAGGGGCAGGCGGCACGGGCCGCGCCGGGCAGGGGCAAAGGCACCGACCGCGACAGGGCCAGTCGAGCGGCCGCCTTGCCCAGCGGCCGACTCCGGAACAGGGTGGGCCCCGAAAGCAAGTTGGCGATCCAGCCTGCTGGTGGAGACGAGGGCAACAGGGCCAACACGTCCAGCAGAAGCTTCCCGTTGAAAGGGCACAGTCTGAAGCGGGAGAGGGGGGGGGGGGCAGCTGCCGACAGTCGGCCAAGAGGACCAGCACCTGTCGAACAGTTCGGCACAGGCCGCCGCCAGCCGTCCGAGGTCTGTGGCACCGTCGACCGCGGCCGTGTCAAAGCGTCTCAGGAGGCACAGGAGCTAAACTGCGGATGGATTAAGCTGAGGACTCGGCCATCCTCCAATAGTGCCCCAGGGCAGGAAAGAGGAGTCGAAAGCACGTGGCCTTGCGGTGCTATTGTACGATGGTATGTTGTTGTTGTTGTTGATTTTGGGGCAACAGTAGACGGCCGTCAATGGCCCATATAGCACACCCGTCTCCATGACGCCTTCCCGTCTAGAGCCGCGAAATTAGCCAGACATTCGGAAGAACGCCATCTGTAATCTAGGGCAGCGATGTACGATGGTAAGTGCTTTCTGTGTCAGTGGTGGTCAAGAACAGAAGCAGGTCAGGACAGGGGCACGCACGAGTCGCAAGGCGCCATGGCAGGCGTTCTGCGTCGGCCGCATGTCGACGGAGCAGAGAACGTCGACGGCCAGTCGGAGCGCGTCGACGCAGTCCTCGGCGTCGCAGAGGCCGGCGAACGTCGACGCGGCCAGCTCGCGCACGCGACACGGCCGAGACGACAGGCAGAGCTGTGTGTCGGCAAATGCAGTGGGATCAGCATTCCATGGCCGTGGACTGGAGACGAGGACACCCGCACCCTGAGCAAGGGCGGCAGAAAGCAGGCGACCTCGGCCTTGTCAGAGGCCGGTCGGAGACGCGAGGCCAGCACCAGGGCGGCTGCCAGAGCCGCGTCGTCCGCACGTCCGCCCTCAGTCGTCGACAGCTGCTCGCAGAGGAAGCGGTGCAGAGTTGGGAACCTGACGACCGCCTTTGTCGACCTTCGCTCGCTTCCAGGACCAACCGCCCGCGCTGCCACGCACCTCTGGAAGAACTCTCTGGGACTCGCGACGCCTGCCCCGACGGCGGTGTTGGCGCCGGCCGTGGCCGAGCCCTCCTTGAGTCGCTCGACGCCGAACACGCGCCGCAGGAGGGCGCCGAACGTCTGCGCGGCCGCGTTCTTGAGACCGAAGTGGGCGGCGCCGAACGCGGACAGCGAGGCGCGCAGACCGCGCTCGGCGAAGCGCACCGACGCCTCGCCCAGCTCCGTCTGGCGGAACAGCCTCGTGAGCACGTTGAACGCGTGCAGCCTGCCGACACGTCAAGGACAATGACACTGCGCCTGCAGACGGCCAGCGTATGGCCTAGTGGTAGGGAATCGGCCTCTAACGCGCACGGTCCTGGGTTCGACTCTTGATGCCATTAGGATCGAGGACTTCCCTCTCAATGGATTTTCTCGTGCCGTCGCTGCCCTAGATTACAGACGGCGGTCTTCCGAAAGTCTTTGGATAATTATGCGGCTCTAGGCGGGAAGGCGTCATGGAGATGGGCATGCTCTGCGGGCGATTGACGGCCTCCTAGCGTTGCCCCTAATCCAACAACAACAACAGCGCCTGCCGAAGACGAGAAAGCGAACCGCGTGGCGACCGCAGCGTCGACGTCGTCGGCCAGTTCGAGCAGCCGGATGAACGTCAGCTCCAGACTTTGACAGCGCCGACCGCGCGGCTCAGTCGTCAGGTAGCCGGCGACGAGGTAGGGCAGGCCAGCACTGCGTCGCGTCGCGCACAGCGCCGACTGCAGCTCTGCAGACAAGGGGCACAAATGTCGCCTGACCGACACACGCATGCACAGGCACACCGGCAAGCAGGTAGGCGGGCAGGCACGCTCAAACAGACGCACGCACACCACGTCTGCACGCACGCATGCACGAACTGAAACACGCACACACACACACACACACACACACACACACACACACACACACACACACCCCCTCAGAGGGGGGAAAGAGGAAGAGAAGAAAAGAAAAGAAAAAAAGAGAAGAGGGAGACGCACAGAAGAGGAGGAAGTAAAAAAGAAGAAGGAAAAGAAGAGAGAAAAGAAACAGAGTAGGGAGAAGAAAGGAGAGGACGGAGAGGAGGAAGACAGAAGTAGACGAGACAACAACTAGGAAAACGAGACACTGACGAAAGACGCAGCGGACGGAGACGAAAGAGAAGCAACAGGCAACGAAGATAAAGAAAAGAAGCACAAAAAGACCCAAGACAAAACGAGACAGTACAACAGCACGAGAAGAAGAACACAGAAGCACAAACAAACCGCAAAGACAAAACGAGACGGCCACACCAACCGGCACGAAAGAAGAACACAGAAGCACAAACAAACCCCAAGACAAACAGACCCCACCACCACACCAAGCAACCAGCAACACACAACCAAGACGAACGCGAACAAAAACATCAAAACACCAAACATACCACACAGACAAGAAGAAACACGACAACAGAAACGCCAACATCACAACCCACCCACACAACACCACAAACGACACAAACAAACAAACAACACAAACACCACACACAACCAGACACCCACAACCCCCAACAAAGCGCACACAGCAACCGCACCCGACACACACCAGCAAACGCACAACGAAACAACCACAAAACACACAGCAACAACAATAGTGGACATGAGAAATTTAAAAAGTAAAAATGTAGTTTTTTGGGAATAATTTTGGTGGGTGATGTGATTTTGTAGCGAGCAGGGCACAACCCAAAAAAACAAGCACGAACCGCCACGACAAAAAAAAAAACAAACACCAGGTAAAAATGAGTTTTTTGGGAATAATTTTAGGGTATCTATTTTGTGATGATAGGCCTAGTTTCCCACACACTTTATAAAAAACAAACTCAGGAACGGTGGGCACAAAACAAAACCGAAGGTAAAATGAGTTTTTTGGTTTTTCGGGTCATGCTGCTTTTGCAGAATAGCCTAGGGCACAACTCCAAAAAAAACGAAGAATCGAGCACAAGCACACATCAATCCCATCAACATTTCCACTATATGTAAAGGTGTGAGTGAAAGTGTAAAAGGTGTGTAATGGTTGGATGGATATGGTATGGATTTGAGTGTGTAATGGGGGTGGTGTGTCATTTCGGCGTTGCCGCGCTCGCGTCGCCTTCCCGCCATGCGCGCACCCCCCCCCCTCACGCCCCCCCCCCAGTGGTTTTTAGCCCGATCCATCCCTTTTTTTTCCTAATTCTGTGAACCCCCTTGCGCATACCCTCGGAACCATACCACCCTATGGTTACCCCCCAACCGAACACCCCCGAAAACACCAACCACCCTAATCACCTTTTAACCCCTCTCCCATAAAACTCGCCCCCACACGACACACATCTGTCCCCCGCGACGCCATATCGTTGTTGTTGTGTGTTTTTGTGTGTTGTTTGTTGGTGGACACACACACACACACACACACACACACACACACACACACACACACACACACACCAGGTCGCTCAATTTGCTCGAGCACGCTTTTGAGGCGGCTATGCGGAGAGAGCATGGGCGGCAAGCGTTTGTCGCCCTGCGTGGTCAGAGTCCACAGGCGGCGTGCGTACTTCGTGAAGCTGTCGTAGGCGGTCTCGAACGCGCCCCGGTGCTTGCAGAGGGTCAACTGGTCCACGAAATACGAACCGAACTGTTCCAGCTACAATGGCACGCCGCTCTACGTTCTTGGAACGTAACACACCAGAAGTGCGTGCGTGCGCCTTTGCCAACCATATCGACGTCGACGACCATGCCTATGGGACCTTTCTCGGCGACGAGACCGAAAATGGCGGAGATTTCCCTCTGCGATCGCCAGCAGTTCACCAGCAGATTCTGAGAGGCTCTGCTGTTGCGCAGCAGACGCGTCGAGCTGCCGAGACCGTCGTCGTCTTCGTCGTCAGCTAGCTGCGCCTCCTCTGAACTCGAGATTCGAGAGAAACCGATGGTATCGCAGCGGCTCATCGTCGACAAGGCGGACCGAATTTGGCGAGCAGTCCAGGCGGCGCGTAGCCCTCTGGCGACATGCTGTTGACGACGGGCGCCACGAGTGCCGACAGGCGCCGACAGAGCGGTAGCAGGCGCCGCCGGAGGAGCGAGGCCCAGGCTGAGGACCGACTAGAATAGCCTGCGTCGACTTCCGGCAGCAGGGTGAGAAGGAGCATCGCACCCATTGGACAAGCGTTCGACGCGCTCCAGCGTCGAACGGCAGCAGTGGAGCAGCCCATGAACGGGCGTGTCGGTGAGAGCGGCGTCCCCCTCTGACGCAGCGAGCAGCGCGTCGTACAGCCTCTCGAGAAGGGCGAGGGCCGTCCCTTCCTCGTCTTCGACAGAGAGACCGTCGTCCAAGACGACGACCTCTCTGCCAAAGTCGAAGACCCTGGCGCGCAGCAGCGCGAAGCGGTAGGCGGCCGCATACGCGCCGTTGGGCCGGCCCGAGCGGGCCAGCGCCCACGTCGACGCCACGTATTCCGGCCAGCCCTACGGAGAGGGTATTACTACTCGTGTCGTGGCAGATGGAACTGTCTCCAACTGTCACAGGCTGGATGGACAACACGCACGCCGACTCGGCAGAGCAGAGAGGGAGGCAGTAGCTCGAGTAGCAGCCTTAGCGCCTTCTCCTGCACCAGCTCGTGGGCGCTGTCGAGCAGGCGCGTCAGACGTTGACCGTCCCGCACCGACAGCCGCTCTACTAGGCCCAGCGCGCTCCAGAAGCTCGCTGAAACGACCAGCACCTGTGCGCGTGCGTGCACGCCAGCGCCTTGAGCCAAAGTCTCAGCCTACACTGTTGCGTCGTCTTGAGAAAGTCCATGAGGAAGACAAAGTCGAGCGCCTCCAGTCCGAAGCAGACCCGGGCGAAGCTCGAGCCGGCCTCGAGGCAGCGGAACGCGAACTCGACCAGCCACAACACGAACTCCTGTCAGCGGGCGAAGCGTCGACAGAGGCGAATCCGGCACCCACGCACCCGGTAAGTTGTCATCCCATCATCCCGTTTGGCCAAAATCGGGCTGACTGGGTCTCATCTCCCACATTCTGGGGGGGGGGGTGTCTGGAGCAAAAGTGGGGTGGGGGGTAGCCGGCCATTTTTTGAGTTATACTGGTACTTTTTGGTCAAAAATGGGTATAAACAGGGTCTAAACAGTGTTATTTAGCTGTTTATGGTCATATAACACTGAAAAGCACTAAAATACACCAATATTTGCTCACTTTTATCGTTTTAGACTGAGTGAGAATCCTTTTGGAAAATTCTGGGGAGAGGGTTTGAGGGGGGTGGGGGGGGGGGGAGCTGGAAAAATTCTGCGGCCCCCCCCCAGTTACAGGTATGAGAGAGACCCCCGCGCACGTACGCAAACAAACAAACAAACAAACAAACAAACAAACAAACAAACAAACAAACAAACAAACAAACAACGCACCCGGTATCTCTCTAGAACCGTCGACGCGTCTACGGGCTCGCCGCCGCCGTCGACCGAGCTGGCCGTCGCGCCGCGCAGCGCCGCCTCGGCGCCGCATCGAACGGCGATCAGCGTCTGGACAGGCACGTACGCGCACGCACGCATTTGGCGACGGGGAACCTTCTTGACGCCGGCGAGCGCCTTCTGCCGGACGGCCGGCGACTGCGCGTTGGCGTTGAGCAGCAAAAAGAGGCGGATCAGCTCCAGGTCCTGCCGACAGAGCACGGTCGTCGGCTTGCGCTGGTCGCACACGAGAAGGTAGGCGGCGAGGCTTAGCTGAAGCCGTCGGCAACTGACGAGGGCCGCCCCACAGGGAACTGTCGACACTCGACAGTCGAGCGCACATCCGTGTCTGGGTGGAGGATCGCGTCGGCGACGAGAGGGGCGTCGACGAGGAAGCGCCAGCCCCCGTCGCCCGAGGCCTGCGGCCGACGCAGCAAGCACTTCGCCACCGTCAGCGTCGCTACGGAAGCGTTCTTGAAACTCGTGCCGTCTGAAGCACTATCTGCGTGCCGGTCACTAGCGGATCCAAAAGGGGGAGGGGGGGGGGAGAGGGGGTCTCCCCCTCCCCTCCTGTCAGCTCAGATTTGGGTGGGGGAGGTGGAGAACTCAAGGGGAGAAGAAGGAAGGACGACACAGGGGCAAAGTGGGCAGATTTGTACGTTTTCCTTGGATTAAGGCACTCAAAAGAGAAAATTTTCGCCTGTGGCGCTGTGGCTCTATCGCAACTCATTACTGTGTGTTGAAAATAGCGCAAACAAAGCAAATGGCGATGCCAGGGCCAAAGACTTTTTCGTATAACCTGCTGTGAACAAATTCTGACCTTCTCCCCCGCTCCCCCCTCTGTCAGAAAATCCTGCATTTGCTAGTGGTGCCGGTGTGCGTGTGTGCGTGCGTGCGTGCGTGTCACCTGCGCCCGCCATCGCCTGAAATCGCCCGAGCAGCTCGCGTGCCAACTCGTCCGGCAGTCTCGGCAGCAGCCGCTAAAACCGTCCTCTTCTTAGCCAGCACTCAGCAGCGCTGTCGACAGCGCCCTGACGTCATTGATTTGCTTCCGAATCGACGCATCGTTGCCGCCGACAGCTCGACAGACGGCGTCCAGCCAGCCATCGGCCTCGTCATTGGACAGGCGCCCAACGACCGTGCAGAACAGCTCGACCACCTGTCGACGGTCGGCAAACGACGGTGTCGACACCGCTGCCGACGCGAAATCAATTAAGGAGATCCATCAATCAATCAATTGTCGGAGCCGTCTGGACAGCAGGTGGGTCTCCCCTGGGAGCTGTATGTCCTGGGCGTCCCTTGAGCTGCCCCGGCCAGCGGAACCAACCCGGCGGCAGTGACAATTCCAGGGCCCATTAGGGGAGCCAGCCCCCAGGATCGGGCTGACTGGGTCTCATTTCTCTAGCAGCGGTCGATTGTGACCAGAGAGAGAGGCCCCCGCGATCATAGAAGCAGCGCACACAAACAAACAAACAAACAAACAAACAAACGCGACATAGAAAACCCACGGGTACGGCGAGGTTCTGGTCTTTCAAAGCGGAGACGAGCTGACGCGCGAAATCGGTCGGCAGACGGGCATGCAGAGCGCAAAAGTCGGCAGAGGACGCCGCCTCGGCGAACAGAATCGTCAGGCATCTAATCGACCCGTCATAAATGTTCTTCGGTACAGTACGCGATGCCCAAAGTAGAAAATTTAGTCTGCGGCGCTATTTTGGTGTCAGAAACGGCTGTTGTGGCAAAATATGATTGTGCCCCCAAATTCTTCACGGATCCTTCCCTGTCCCCAAGAATTTTCATGCAGTTGGTCGGCACGGGGGGGGGGGGGCCTCACGCTCACATCCCGCCCTCTCATAGGTGCTGGTTGGGCCTGAGGCCAAGGGCGGGTGGGGGCTGGGTGCTTGACAGTCGACAGCTGGGGGGATAGACGGGTCCGAGACAAAGGCAGGGGCGGGCAATTTTAGAGGCTGCGGGGGGGGGAGGGTTCAGGACAACCTGGGGGGGGAGGGTGTGTGGGTAGGGTCAAACTCAGCACCTGGCGGAAGGGACCCCCACCCCAAACCCCACCCCAGTTACAGGTACGCCCTGGACGCGCTGCTAGGCTGCGCAGCGAGACAGCGCACCTATATCTCGCCCTGGTGGTGGGCGAGGCCGCCAGGAGGCTGTCTAGCGCTCGCGTCGCAAAATCGTCGCCGCCTTCGCGTCGGCGTCGCGCTCGCAGCAGCGTCGCGAACACGTCCACGCTTTCGTGGCGCACCGTCTCGACGAAATGGTCCCAGAACCGCTGGACGTGCGTCCACGCCGCCTCCCAGCCGCCGCCCGGCACCGTCAGCGCCGCGTCCAAGTCGCGACGCTTGCCCCTGAAGTTGGAGAAAAAAATCTTTTGGGGTGTCCCGAAGGTTTTCGAACAGAGGAGTGGTGATCATAGGTGGGCTCAGGGGGCGGGGGGGAGTATGGGGGAGGGGGGTTGAGCTTCCCCTGGCCAAGGCCATACCGCTTTTTTGCGGGAGAGACCCCCCCCCCCAATGGCCATCGCCAATATCGAAAAAATTGGCTAAAGATGCGTGTTTTTGCTTCCGTTTCAGTGTAGTGTGACCCAAAAACGCTTAAAAAGTGCTATTTAGGCATTGTTTTGACACATTTTCAACAAAAAAGTAACCGATTAACGCGCCATTTTGGTGAGAAACCTTCCACTTCGACCACCCTCCTCCAAAACCTATGGCGATATGGCATAGGTGTTCCTGACCCTGCTGACCAACCGGGGCGGCAAGTGCCTCCAAAACCCAAAATTGCTTAGGGGTGGTAACAGAAGTGGGCGCTCCAACCAAATATGATAGAGGGTGGCAAGCATGTTACTCCAAAGTAATGATGTAAAATGTGGCAAATTTTTGACATTCACTTACAAGTGACACATCACACACACACAGTTCTAGACAGGACAGCATACAGGGTGGCCCACCGTTCTGTTCCCAACTTTGACCGCTCGCCATTCCTCCGTCCGCCGGCCGATTTTCCCCAAATTTTAACACGTGGTGCTGCAAACCTTTACTTAGATATGTACAAAGTTTCAGCAGTTTCCAAAACAGGATATAAAAGTTGTGCGATTTACCGTTACCCATATCGTTTTTTCACGGTCAAAGCCACATACAAAGCTGTCCTGCCAGTTAGGTCATTTGTGTTAGCAGCAATAGCATCAGTTTTGCCTGTGTGCAATATTTAAACAGGCACATACATTCAAAAGTTGTTCATGACACAACAATTGGACAAAAAACAAGTGAAACAAGTGACAAAAAACAAGAGGATTCCTTTTCATTCTCTTTTTATGAAGGCCCCAATTCACATTAGTTATTTCCATCTGTCGATCCATTCACCACCTCAAATTTCACAGGGGGTGGAAGTGGGGAATACCCACTTTTGGCTCTGACCAACCGGGGCGGCAAAGTGGGTAGTCCCCACTTCGGGCCACAACCAACCGGGGCGGAGACCCGGCAAACGATGGGCAAGGAACACCTATGCGATACGGACTCGTACCCATCGAACAAAACTGCTAGTAGCGGTGGAACTTTGCTTTTGTGTGCCGCCGCAGGTAAAATTTTACTAGGGAAATGAACGTCAGCAGGTGGGGGATCTTTCAGTATTGAGTCTCTATGGGGGGGGGGTGTTCTCTCATCAAACACAAAAGGGACGCAAAACACGCAATTTTATCAATCAATCTGGGTGGAACAACGTCAGTACTGGGGTTCTCCCCATAGGTGTAACTGGGTAGTGTGCAGGGTTGGCACAATTTAAAAAAAAAAAGTTTTTTTTTTATAAAAAAAAAAAATTTTTTTTTTTAAAAAAAAAAAAGTTGGATTTTTTTTTTAAATTAAAAAAAAAAATTTTCTGTTTTTGGGTAAAATTTAGCTTTTGAGTGGCAAAAAGGCGTTTAAATGGTGTTTAGATGGTACAATTAGGTGTTATTCATGCATAAACTTGCTTATTAGCACCAAAACTAAGCTCTTTTTGGGGTTCCCAACTGGTTCCCAACATAGTGCGATACCGTACACGACCATTTAGAGGCAGCGGCTTTGTCACCATTTGACTAGAACGATGCTAAATATGCTTCTAAAGGCTTTAGGGAAGCACTAGTACTTGTGTTTGACACTCTAATAGGCTAAAAGTATCTTATAGTACAGGTATTTGGCACCAATGATGGCTCCTAAGTCAATTTAAAAAAAATTTTTTTTTTAAAAAAAAATTTTTTTTTTAATTTAAAAAAAAAAAACTTGAAATTTTTTTTTTTTTATGCAACCCTGGTAGTGTGCAGGTACAGGTCAGGTACACAGGTCAACCCCCCCCCCCCGGCTTCGGTCAATCCTGCACAAAAAGAAGGACCACCCCCCCCCCATAGGTGGGCTCAGGGGTGGTCTAGGGGGGTTCACCTCCCCCCTGGCTATGGCCGTCCCGCTTTTTTGCGGGAGCGACCCCCCCCCCCCCCCCCCTGGCCATCGCCATCCTGGAGAACTTGCGGGAAACCCTCTCTCAATATTAAAAAAAATGGGCAAAGATGCGTGTTTTTGTTTCTTTTTCAGTGTAGTATGACCCAAAAACGCCTGAAAAGTGGTATTTAGACCTTATTTTGACCCATTTTAGACCAAAACGTACCCATTTTACACGTTATTATGGTGCAAAATCCTCCACTTAAACCACCCCTCCTCCAAAATTCTCGATCCCGGTCATTTTATCCGGGATGGCTCTAGACCCCCCCCCCCTCGAAACCCCCAGACACCCCCCCCCCTGGCTTTTGGACCAATCTACACCTATGCCCCCCCAGCTTTGATCCAACGTTTTCGGACAAAAATTGAACAAATTTTGCCTGCGGCGCTGTGTTTTCAGCATACACTCTAACACTAACACCAAAACTAACTAACAGTGTGCGTGTGAGTAATTTTTTAGGTTCTCCCCCCATCCCCCCAGCCGCGCCGCAATTATTTGACTAACAAGATAGTGTCTTTCTTTCATTCCAAACCAGTTTTTTTGGTAATTTATTTGCACTTGGATTAAAAAATCACCAGTAACAGCGGGTGATGTGCCAGACGCAGCGACTACCCAGCAGGGACACTTCGTGTCTTTGAGAATTCCTGAGAAAGAGAATTAATTAGACCATTGGAGCAAATAATAATTAATTTTGTAAAAAAAAATGCTTACTAACCTTCCACAGATTTCAACCGCTGTCAACAATTGGGCTAGCGCGTCGGCTTCTCCCACCGAATTGGATCGGCCCACAGTCGACAAAATCTCTTCCAAAACTTCTTTATCGCGTTTTAATTCAGACATTTTTCAAAATCTGATCGTTTGAACCAGCGTTACACCGTACATAACGTGGTCGGTTCGTTTTAAATTTTTTGGGTATCGTACCCCTCGTCTCCGTGCGCAACAACACACTTCTAAAAACCGCTCTAAAAATAGAATCGCAAATCTGCATAGTACAATACAATTCGCACACAAAATTACCCTACCTACAAGAAACGACATATAGGTAATTACCAACCGCACGATGCCGTATACACACAATACAGTGGCTGTCGCTTGTACAGAGCGCGCACTGCACTCTCTTTGCAGAGTCGTGTCTGGTTTCGCCATTGGGCAATAATCAACAGAATTTGTTGTTAATTTTGCTCGGTTTGGAAAGCCGACACCTCGGTTGTTTGCCGCGCCCATCTTTCGCGCTGGCTGATCATTCGGGTTACCGCTTAGCGGAATTTGCGCTGTTTGGACTGCGATTTCCGTCTACCAAACGCGCTGCCGCAGTGAAGAAACAGAGAGAGAGTCGGCAAGATGCGGATGGTGTGGCTCGTCCTAGCGCTGTTGACCCTCTGGTGCGCTGCGGCCACCACCGACAACGTGGCGCCCTCGCTGCGACTACGACTCACCGACCGACTGGCCAAAGGAATCACTGACGTATGCGTTGTGCACGTTCACACGTATAAGCGATGTACTTGCATGCGGTGTAACCGTATGTAATCGGGCAGCACTTCGGTTGAGTGCGCATGCCAACTGTATTGGCGACGTCGTCGTTGTAGAACAAATTAAAATGATTGAAAAGGTGGAGTATGGTGGATACGGTATCAGATCACGAAGAAGGTTTAAGGTATACAGTATCCAAAACATGGCTCGCATAGCTTCAGGCCATTTTTATTGGCATAAACAGCTGATTTTGTGAAAGTGAGGGGGAGTCTCGAGCATTGCAGCCGTTCACAAACGATGCTTTGACGATGGAATTTTCCATTCAAGCTGCTCAAAAATAGACTTATGGTACATCACGATGGTACATCATTCTCGGTCAACGGGTCCTTCTCTAACTGTTGCGAGCATTGGGCCTTTTTTAGATTGTCCGCGACGAATCGTACACGCGAATCTTTGTGAAGGCCGCTCAGCAGGCGATTTCACCGAATGTGGCGAGTTGAAATGAATGACTGTTCGTAGCGATGTCACCAAAAATTGCTGATAAATTATTTTTTTTTAATTTTGGTGACATTAGTGACTATTGTAAAAATTTTCGGTGACATCGCTAACTGTTCGATTCAATTCGAGTTCCAACTGACCCCAAAAGTCGAATGAATGCCTCCGCCGGTGTCCCATGAAAATTTGCACCCCCAAAATCTTTCCCCCCCGGGAAAAAATTCACATGATAAAACTCCCCCCCCCCCGGGAAAATTTTCATATGAAAATTTGCCCCCCTCGCCGTGAAAATGTTCACCCCATGATGAAGATTCCCCCCCCCCCCACCCACTTATCGAAATTTGCCTGTACGCTTATCGTCAAAGCCATGTGTACGTGGTCACGCTGCGCTCTCCTACCTACCTACCTGCACTACAACACACACGGATCTTGGAGACGGGCATGCACTAATCTCGAGCGAAATCTCTGTAGGTCGTTTCACAGGTTGCGTTTGATCATATGTAGGGCTGTTCAGTTGAAATTGCTTGAAATGAAACAGACAGCGCGCCATTACATATCATCGTTGCGACAGAGTCCACAATATCTCAGCAAGTGGGTCGAGGCAAATCGAGGCGATCCTTGACAAATCTGCTGCGACTATTGCCAAGTTTGTCATCGGACACGGCGTTCGACCTTCTCGGTGGCACCGAGATTGCCGAGCTGCATCACAATCACTACTGCACAGACCGGATTCGAGGTCAGCTCATCCGCTCATTTGAGCTCGGCACAACAGTGTCTTTCGACAAGGAGCGCATCAAAAACCGCCGACTGCGAAGAATTGTGAAAGTCCAACTGTAATCTGTTCTACATTGCAGTTGTCTCATACTTATCTTTATCACTCCAGACAATTTGCGACTTGCTAAGGTGTAGCTGTTGTATATAGGTGTGGCGTTGGATGGACAAAGACGGATTCCGATGCGTATTATAAAGATATCCACCATTCATTCTGGGGGAGGAACATTTTCATAATGGGGGGAAAATCTACATGGCTTGGGGTGACAATTTTCATATGAAAATTTTCCCGGGGGGAGAATTTTCATGGGGGGAAAATTTTCATGTGACAATCCTGCTGCGTTTGTAATCCTGCCGATAGGACGGCGTGCGTGCGTGCGTGCGTGCGTGCGTGCGTGCGTGCGTGCATGCGGGCGGGCGTATGTACAGTGTGCGTGCGCGCATGCGTGCGTGCCAGTGCGCGTGCGTGCGTGCGTGCGTGCGAGCGTGCGCGCGCGTGCGTGCGTCCGTGCGAGCATGCGCGCGTGCGTGCGTGCCCGTGCGTGCGTGCGTGCGCGCCGGCGCGTGCGTGCGTGCGTGCGCGTGCGTGCGTGCGAGCGTGCGTGCGTGCGTGCGTGCGTGCGTGCGTGCGTGCGTGCGTGCGTGCGTGCGTGCGTGCGTGCGTGCTTGAATGAACGTTTTCCATGTATAGCGCGTGCGCTCGGTGTCGCTAAATCCGACAGTCGTCTTCGAGCCTCCGAGCACTCTGCGGGTGACGGTGAACGAGACGCGCGTCGTCCTCCTCAAGCAGCACGCCATCTACGCTGGACACGGCCCGAGACGTGAAGGCATTGTAAAGGTGGGTCATTGTTGTACCATTCCAATTTGCGACTGGTGCGTTCAGACACTTTTTTCTCGAATTTGTTTTTTGTAGTTTTAACTCTCTGTGTCAAACAAACGGGGCGGGCACAGCAACTGCCGGTTTCGAAATGACGCAAATCGAAATGTGAAGCCTTTGAAATTCGCAAGTCCAGTGACACTTAAAACCAGAAGGGCTGGCGAGAACAACCGTGTTCACAGAAGTACGTAGTATTTACCGCCTTACGTGCCTGTGGTCCTCTTGAGGTCGTTTACACGGGCGCAGAGCTCGACTTCCCCATCAAGATCACGAGCAACGATGAGAACTCCCCCATCGTCGACCTCGACGGCTGTCGCTTCACCGGAGGACGCCTCGTCACGACGCTGCACAGTTCGCGCCGAGTCTTTCTCTTTTTTTTTTTGGTCAATTATCCCACTTCCTGCCCCAGCTGAACCTAACCTGACCAATGACTGCACTGGATTCTTGCTGCAACGCTCAGTTAGGTATGTATGTATGTCAGTACAGGACAGGAATCGACTAGTGCCTCCGGGCATTATCCGAAGGGTGGGGGTAGGAGTTTAATAATGAAGGGGAGCTTTTATTGTTTTCACGGTATGCGATATGCGTGTTGTACAAGTACACTCCGCGGTCAAAATGGCCGGTGTACTACTGCTTCCAGTCATAGAACATAAAACAGCGCCATATTAAAAGGTCTCTCTGCTGCTCCCTGACAGCACTGAGCGTCGTGTTTGTTGCAGAGTTCGGCCCGACGACGAGGTTGCAGCGCCGTCGCGTCCAGGCCGAGTACGAGAGGTTCGCGGCGATCGCCCACAACCTCTGTCCCCACGTGAAGTTGATGGCGCTCGACTACGAACAGCGACCCGCCAATTTCCGCCGCGTCCGCTTCTTCTCGCCAGGCAGCCGCACCGACTTCGGACTCACCAGTCAGCCCAAGTGAGCTGTGTCACGCGCGCACGCACGCACGCACGCACGCACGCACGCACGCGCGCACGCACGCACGCACGCACGCACGCACGCACGCACGCACGCACGCACGCACGCACGCACGCACGCACGCACGCACGCACGCACGCACGCACGCACGCACGCAAGCACGTACGCACGCACGCACGCGCGCGCGCACGCACGCACGCACGCACGCACGCACGCACGCCCGCGCGCGCGCACGCACGCACGCACGCACGCACGCACGCACGCAAGCACGCACCGGCACGCACGCCGCACGCACGCACACACGCGCACGCACCGCACGCACGCACGCACGCACGCACGCACGCACGCACGCACGCACGCACGCACGCACGCACGCACGCACCGGCACGACGCCCCACGCACGCACGCACGCACGCACGCAAGCACGCACGCACGCACCGGCACGCACGCACGCACGCAAGCACGCACGCACGCACGCACGCACGCACGCACGCACGCACGCACGCACGCACGCACTCACGCTCGCACGCACGCACGCACGCACGCACGCACGCACGCACGCACGCACGCACCGGCACGCACGCACGCACGCACGCGCGCAAATGTGGCCGAAGAGGGAGACCAAATTAGACAGTTTACTCTAGCATACAAAGGTTATTATGTAAAAAAAAGTTGGCTTTTGCTACAGGGTCGGCGATCACTCGGTACAAATGGACTTTCGCGGGGACGTGGTGCGTCGGCCGCGGGTCGCCAGGACGCCCTTCAGTCCGCCTCCGCTCGCCGACGACGTCAGTTCAACCAACGCCAACTACGTACTCGTGCAGTGTATGTATGTCTGTGTCTACTCGGTAGTTGTACA
Source organism: Paralinhomoeus sp. GSCO2_6 (assembly GCA_030248085.1). NCBI lineage: Eukaryota > Metazoa > Nematoda > Chromadorea > Monhysterida > Linhomoeidae > Paralinhomoeus > Paralinhomoeus sp. GSCO2_6. Next base: position 71,803 of record JASAMY010000929.1, read on the forward strand.
TTTATGCTTGGCGCAGACGAGTCTGCTACTCGATATTCTTATGGTTTGAATTAAAATTCGCAGTAGTTGAAAGTTTGAAACGCGGCACGCGTGGCAGGGCGAGTCGACTCGGATGGCGTACGGCTTCGTGTCGGACGCGTTCGTGAACGCCGTGCTGCGCACGCAGGTCAACACCAACCTCTCCGAACCGGACAGCAGGCTGCCCTTATTTCCACTGGTGAGCACGTACCGTTCTTTGACACTCCCCCCCCCCCCCCGGCACCTCGTCAAGAGGTACGTCAAAGGATCGATTGCGCAGCCCTACCCCCCACCACATGGAGCTTTCAGCTGTGGGCTGTTGGGTGGTGAGTGGGCTGCGTTTTCCGGCAATGACGCAATAAAAAACAAAGAGGTTGAATGGTGTCAACATACCTAGGTAAATTAATACAAAAGAATAAAGTAAGTTTGGTGGGAGGGTGTTGGAGGGGCATGCTCTGAATTCTGACGCTTGGGGGCATGCCGGTACTCTGAATTCTGATGCTTGCAGGCGACCGATTTCCAAGGGCCCATCTGCAGGGCCATCGCCAGCACCTTTGAAGAGGCCGCAGCACTGCTGGGCGTCGACTTGGGACTCAACTCAAGCGGTCGATTCCTTTTAAACTTAAACTTTTTTAAACTTTATTTTTGACGACGACCACCGACACAGCAGCACAATGGCCGTAAACTGGAAGGGCGGCGCCGCATACATGACAGTGGGCGTTGTTCTGCCGCGAGGCAAGGCGGGCCCCCACCTGGCACTGATTTTTGGCCGAAGTCACGGTACAGCCAGAAACCGGAGCAGTGGTTTAAACCTTTTGCCCAAGTGGGTTGCCGTGGTTTTCACCCTGCACAACTACCGCACCTCCCAGAGTAGAGCTGCGAACCGAACACATGTTCGGCGGCTATTGTCGTATCGATGTATCCGGGTTTTTCCGTATACAATACCAGATGTTATATTCGGAAAATAACGACTTCGATTAAGTCAACTTGAGCAACTGCCATGTACAAAATGCAAATTTCAATAAAAATTCGTCCTCGCAATTGACCTACTGTACCTACCAAAATGGAGAATTATCGGGTTCTTTAATTTAATTAATGACTTCTTTTACTCCCAAATGGTAAATCCCAAATGAACGCTTTGGGCGTTCCATTTGTTCAACATCCTTTGCCACACTGGGCGTTCATTGGGGGGGGGGGGAGGTTCGTTACTTCGCGATTGCGTGCGGCGATTTCAGTGGACATTTTCATTGTGAGCCAGAGAAGCTCTCCGACCGTGCAGTTTGTCGACGGCCGTCTCCTGCTCTCTCTCGACACGCGCCTCTCCGTCGACAACCGACTGCGCCGCTGGTGGTCGGCCGAAGACGTCTCGGGCCCCTGGTCGACGTCGGCCAAGATCGACGTCAAGGGCACGTTCGCCTTCGCCATTGACCTGTGAGGAGTCTCGTTGTCCCTCCAAAATCGGTACACAGCAGTCGTTTGAGCGAAGCTTTGGTAGAGGTGTGACAGTGTAAAGGTGGGGCAGCGTGCCTATGGTCTGGTGGTAGATGGTCGGCTTCTTGCGCGCTGCGCTAGGGACCGGGTTCGATTCTTGATGGTTCCACTAGATCGAGGACTTCCCTCTCAATGGATTTTCTCGTGCTGTCGCTGCCCTAGAGTACACATGGCGGTCTTGTACATGTACATCATGTACAGTACATGGACCATTGACATTCTCTTAACGTTGACCTTAATCCAACAACAACAACAACAAAAAAATGTACAATTGATCTAGTGTAAAGTCGGCGAGTTGCATCGTGGGGTTCGGAAATACCGGCCGCACACATCTGCAACTGAATGCAGAACCAATTTGTGAAGCTTACTGACGCCGTCTGCGCCTTTGAGATGAAGAGAGGTAGCGGACTGCTGCTTACATACCTCAGTCATGCATAGTTGACGCTGGCCTGTCGAGTTCTAATCACAGGTCGCAGGTTACGCCCCAACAGGGCGTTACTTACGCCCACTTTTCAGGAGCGTGCCTCGGGGCCACCACATTCCTCGACTGAGCGCGTCAGTGGAAGTCAGAGACGTCGAGGTGGAAAGAGCCGTCGACTTCGTCAAGGACGAGCCGATGCAGACGCCGCGAGAGCTGACCTCGGACGAACTCGCACAGCTGTCGGCCAGCGCTCAAGGTCGGTGCCTTTCGGAAGAATGTGAATCTTTTCCAACGGTAGTGGTTCTTGCTGCGGGGCGCTGTTGTTGGTTTGAGAGAGCGACTCTGCTTATATGTACATGGGTGTACCTAACTGGGGGTGGAGAAGACCCCCCAAATTTTTCAACACCCCACTCCCAGGAGTTTTTTCTAGAGGTTTTGTTGTAGCTCAGTAATGGGTCCTAGCAAGCTTTCAGTGGTGGGTCCTTCGAGAATCAAACGTTTACAATTTAATTGTGGCAGTGTCGCTTCTACCGCTACTGTATTTTCACGCATGAAATTAGCGGGTTCGGGAATCGTGGCCATAATGCGCAAAACGACTAATTAATTGATTGATTCAATTTCTTTAGGTCGTGCCAGCGCCACCGCTGCCAGAGCGATGGAAGAGTGGCAGCATGTTCTCAACGACGGGTTGGCCGCCTTTGAAGAGTACCAGTTCGTCTTCGTCGCTCCACCCATGGACGAGCCCTTCTACACCTACTACCACGACAGTGCACCCGCAAAGTACCCGTGGCTCTTCGGCAGGGTCGGAGATCCGCCACAGGTGCGCAAAACTCCGCAATGTCACAATTGACATCGGTCCCATCGGTCTCGGTCTGCGCTGTTTGGCATGGGAAGACGGTCACCGTAAATCCTCTAATAGTGCCCCGGGGCACTATACATTCAGCCTCGCTGTACCCGCTGGCACTATTGGAACTTTTTTTTTGCGTTTTTTGGCGATTAAAGTCCAAAGTGCCTGGAATGTCATTCATTAATGGGCGTAGCTGTGTACATACCGCTTCTAAATCACTGCTGCTTGATTTGCGTCCCTGTATAACGCAAATCGTATGGCACTTCGCGCCCCCCGGGGGCACTATTGGAGGGGGGCTCTATTGGAGGATTTACGGTACTTTCGCAACCCGTTCAGATCCTCTCGGAAGCGTTGCGAGTCGAGGCGGTCTCGCTGACGTTCACCGAGCACACACTGGCGGCGAGCGCCAGTCTCGGCCTGAACCGCACCCGTCTCGAGCACGGCGTCGAGCAGATGCTCCGTCTGGCCGCCGAGCGACACCGCCGCTACAGCTGCGACACTCGCGACGGCTGTCCCGAGCCGACAGCCGACCCGTACGAGGGCGTCGAATAGATACGACAGGGACGCAGCGCAGCCGGAGAAAAGGCCGGCCCCACACCCCTGCGCCCCGTGATATCCTAAGAGTATTCGAGCACGTATATGGACTCAGGTAGGTACGTATGTAATACGTTGTCATGTGCATTACTCACTACAAACGTGAGTACATACACTTGTGTCTGGCTTTGTTGTTGTTGTTGTTGTTGTTGGATGGGGGGCGACGCTAGGAGGCCGTCAGTGGTCCATATAGTGTAGCATAGCCATCTCCATGACCCCTTTCCGTCTAGAGCGGCGCAATTCGCCAAAGACACATTCGGAAGAACGTCATCAACGAAAAAAATGTTGCCGAAATCAACAAGAGTGAGGCTTTGAAGTTGTTTGTTCTAAGAAATTTCCAACGCGAAAGTCGCAATTTAATGTGCTTGTAATCTTTGTGTGTACCCCTGTTTTGTTTATAAAGTTGTATACGGAGCGCGCACTGTAGACTCTGCAAAAGTCGGACGAGGGGCGCATTACGGCAAAATTCTTGCTCACAAATTGTAACCGGACACTTGTGTTGTTGTTGTCGTCGTCGTCCTATGTACCGTAAAATGAACGCCCTGGGCGTTCATTTTTTTAATCCACCCTCTACCCTGGGCGTTCATTGGAGGGGGGGGGGGGCGTTCATAGATTCAACCAGTAAATGGCGTTGCAACAATGGGGGTGCATACCCAAAAAACGTATGGAAAAAAAAAAAATTGTACGGTTATTGGTGCAAATCGCCATCCGCAGCTGCTAAACAATAGCTGTTATAGTGCGTACAGGCAATATACAGGACCCAAACGTAGAATACAGCGTGGCAGTACCCGTTTAGCATAGGCATACGGATAGCATAGGCATAGCATACATAACCCGTAAGCACATCATTGCATAACTGTGTTCCAAAGCACACCCCTGTGCGTTGATTGGAGAGTGGGCGTATATTTTTTCAACCTACAAGGTGGGCCATTTATCTATCGTCGGTTTCATTTCGCTTTAACTTCAGCGCTTCGCGTAAAATATGTTTGATATTTTAGGACAAGGTAGGTACATGTAGAGAATTTTTTCCCTGAAAAAATTGAGAAAATTGGCCCACTACATAGCGAATTATGCACTTCAACATGACCGAAGTCACTTTCTACAGGGTTTTTCTTTTAGAGTGCCACATTTTAATCTTGAATAACTCGTGCAAACGACAAGCTAACGACCTAAAATTTTAACTGTAGGTAGACAAGACTCCAAGGTTTTGTTGGCAATTGGCCCTGTGCGAATCCGTTTTGAAACCAGCGCGTGGCACTCGTTTGAATTTCGATGGCCATTTTTTGCAATTTGAATCGATGTCTGCCAATTTTATTGGCCATATTTCTGGTCATTTGTTTTGCCCTTGCCATCCTTTGTTGCCCTTGCCATGCCCA